>MU106464.1:6527-23837 GCA_012274485.2 Sinapis alba
GTTGGGGTGTGGGATTAGACTCACTGAGTAAACTAGTTACTCATGACTCATTTGTGATGCAGGTTACCAGTAGGTGGGAGACCTTACTCTAGGACGGGAAGGAACAGCATTAGCCAGCGGTAGATTTATTATCCTTGCAAGATGTTTTGTATATAGCTCTTGTATAAAGCTTGTTTTCCGATAACTTCAAGGTCGACCTATAACATTTTTGTAAGATGATTTTTAATGAATAAATATATAATGTATACAGATTTTTCTAAAGTACGGGTTCCATATGATATTAGTCTTTGTCCGGGACGAACTAACTATCGGGTATTGCTTGATCGGGTTGAAAAGCCTTAAGTGATATCCGATAGGAGCGTTGATGTTCTCAGTTTGCTAGTCCAAGGAACTCGGAAGTATTCGGGAACCTCGGGTCGGCTTTCAGGGAGCATTGACCGTGTCATTTCCGATCATCTACGATCGGGGGTGTCACACTCATGCTCCTCCTACTCCTGTTGTGGTGACCAACAAGCCACGTTCGAGGTATAAGACAATGTCAGTGAAGAAACATACACCTAAGAAGAGAGGTAGACCGAGAAAGGCTGAAAAACCACAAAAATTCACAACGCCACCACCGGAAAAAGGGCACGTGCACCATCACAGTGGATTTCCTCTCTTTTCACCGAGGGGAATACTGAAGAAATTGAAGGGCTAAAGAAGAAGCCTAAAACAGAGGCTTAGAAGACTAATAATATGTTAAAATATTTTGTATATTTAATGTTATCGGTTTTGTAATGAACTTTCTAGGATGGTATGTTTAAACTTATGCTTTGTTGATCTGTAAAACTTGGAAGTTTATGATTGTATAATTGTGTTGTTGTGTTGAAGTGTTGTAACAAGTATGGATAACTAGAAAACAAGGCAAAACTATGTCCAAAATTTCAAATTTGTACTACTGTGTATTACTAAGAAAACAGTAGGTATACATAAGGGAAAAAACATAAATTGACCCAAACATTTCAACCAAAGCACATGTAAAACATGCAAAACATGTAAAACGTGCAAAACATTTTCAACAATTCGACCAAAGCACCTGTAAAACGTGCAAAACATGTAAAATGTGTAAAACATGATAAATTAATTTAATATTATTATTACTCATAGTAGTACGTCAATGTTGTAGTAATACTACCTTGTTCATAGTAATATTGTATGTAAATTTCAACATTTATTAGTAATACCTTATCAAAATTAAACTTTTTGTGGTAGAACCAATTCATTTAGAAAATTTTAGATTGTATAGAATAAATTGGTTGAAAAACATTTCAAAAAAATGTTTTTTGTGTTATTCACCTCATTATGGCCTTACCATTAAGACATTAGTAATACAAGTATAAGGAAGTTCATGAGAAATTTTTTATCAACTAAAGAAATACTTAATAATTTATGTATAATTTCATAAATAAACATATATACATATATATAAATACAAAATATATTAGTGATATCTGATAAAAATATATAATAAAACAAAAATATAAGAATCTTAACAACATGAATATAAACACATAGTAGTCCTATGAAGTACCAGTAGTTCAGATTGCACATAATAGTTCCTAGTAGTACCAGTAATCCAAATTATACGTAGTCGTACACAGTAGTACCAATAATCTTGATAACACATAAAAATTCCTAATAGTACAAGCAGTTCATATTACACATAGAAGTTCAAAGTAGTTCCAGTTTACACAATAAGCTAAGTAGTAGGAGTACCTAAACCACTTCCACATTCAGACCATTGGCCCATACCTCTTCTTTTGGATCCGCTGCCTCTGGTTCTTCCACGAGATTCTCCTACTGATGGAAATCTTGTTTGTTGCGGTTTTCCTTTCTTGACATCAAAATCTGGAGAAAATACTTTTAGTGCTTTATCATCTTCAGGTACAACCCAATCATCCATATGAGGAACATGATACACTGTCATGTGATAAGCCAAAGGCCATTGCTCAACCAAATAGTATTTTGAACAATACTCAGATAGATGCAGTTCATTTCCCGTTGCCTCAGTCAAGAATGTGGCAGCAGCTACTGCATGCACACAAGGGATTTTGTCTTTATCAAATTTCTCACATGTACAAGTCTTCATAGCCATACCAACTGTATAAAAATTTCCGTCACTACCATTCACACTGTATTCAAGAAGGAAGCTGTTTAACTCGGTAACCTTAAGAAAACCCGCTTTAACACATCTTCTAGCCATTTTCTCTTCTACAACAGTCACGAGCTTTTGTGTGTATGGTATTTCAGTTGCTTCCTTTCTATGTTTGTTAAACCATTCAGCCATTTTGCCAATGATTACATCAATCATTGGTAATAAGGTGTACTTTCTCGCCTCTCTAATAACACCATTAAAAGATTCAACTGAATTGGTGGTTTCGACATTGTACCTATCTCCTTCAAAGTAACACATAGTCCATTTTTTCTCATCAACACTTTTGTCAAGATATGTCGATGCACTAGGATACTTCCTGCGAAATGCATGATAACGGTTTAGGAACGCAGCCTCTGTATAAGCGTGTGCGCATTTCCTAAACTTAAATGCACAAGTATCTCTGTTGTTACTAACATGACCTTTAACATTATGAGACAAATGCCATATACAATACTCATGTGCAGCCTCGGGGAACACTCGACGTACTGCCTTAATGAAGCTTACATTTCTATATGAAAGAAACACCAATCCCGGAACATCGGATATTACTGATTTTAATTGTTCCATAAACCATGTCCAGCTACCATCTTTCTCACCATCTACTACAGCAAACACAATTGGGTAAGTGTGATGATCAGGATCCTGCGCAGCCGCAACAAGTAAAACTCCACCATAAAATTTTTTTAGGTGTGTTCCATCCATAATGATGATTTTTCTCATCACGCGGAACCTTTCTATGCTAGCTCCCAAGGCAAAAAACAAATATTTGAATTTTTTGGCCTCATCCACAACCACACGAGTTACAGTACTCGGGTTTGTCTTCTCCAGCATGTGCATATAACAATATACTAAAGAAAAGCTCTCTTCTGGACTTCCTCTAACTTCATTAGCAGCTTGTCTTTTTCCTCTCCATGCCGTAGAGTAAGATACATGCACCCAACCTGATTATAAACCAAGTCAATCAGACTTTTCGGAGCTGGTGTGTCAAATGTACCAGGATAATCTTGAGCCAAAACAGATGCAACCACTTGTGGTGTTCTTCTTCTTCTATTACATAGTGTTCTTGTAGTAACAACAGAACATGTATGATGCTTAATGTAACTTCTAACCATCCAAAGATCTGAATTTGTTAACTTTGCAACTCGCACAAACCACTTGCATCCTTCTTTGGCTCCTCGGCACTTTATCACATATCTCACAGTATCCGATTTAATTGTATCATACTCAAAACATTTTTGATGTGAACCTATCTGAATATGAACTTTTGTTGCCTCTTTGGTTTTAAATTCTTGACCCAAAACCAAATCCAAACCATCATCTCGTTCCTTATTTCCAATTGATGGTCTTACTTCTGATGCATCTTCAAAGACATGCTCATCTCTTACGTTGACATTCTCATGCATCTCAGTGTTTTCACAATACGTGAGCACACCATCTGTGTCAATAGCCTCTGTATCAATAGCCTCTATATCAGTACCCTCTATATCAGTAGCCTCTCTATCAGTAGCCTCTCTATCAATAGCCTCTCTATCAGATTGACCGACATAGACATCAATTTCACAATCCTCATCTGAAAGTTGCACTTCTACATTGTTGAACTCCACATGTAGAACACTTCTACACTTCTCATGATTAACTTGCAGTAGATAACCAAAAACATCTTCATCATTCCAGATATATGATGGTTTGTTCGAATACAATACCATTGGAAAGTAACTAACTTTCGCTTCAATCTTAGATTCATCTACCTTTATCTTTCTGCAAATACGCTCAACCAAAACAGAGTATGTCACCTCCTCCACTGATTTCTTTAACACAACCGTGTGTATTTCATCTTCTCCTTCACCTTCTCCCGAGATCCATTTTATCTCAGCCCCATCCTTCATATAATATCCCCCATAGTCAAAACAAATGATTGTGCAAGACGGATTTTGCATTTTCCCTGAAATAAAATATAATTATTATTAGATTTATCATTATTAAGAAAAATAAATCATCCTCACTTCGTTAAATCTTCTCTTACTAATTCATTTTTGTACCACTATAAATCATAGGAATACTAGTAATTCTACTCAAACTTATAAACATAGTAATATCAATATTACCAATAAAAGCATTTCTACCCAGAAATTATCATAGCAACAACTAATCAATCAATGACATATAATTCATCATCTGACTTATCATAACACAAATAATACATCAAAAACGAACATACAATATATTCAAACCCCATTTTTGTACCATTATAAAATATAGGATTACTAGTAATTCTAGTCGAACTTGTAAACTAGTAATATCAATAATTCAGTAGAACCGTTTTTACCCAGAATTTCGCATCGCACTAACAAATCAATTTTTTAAAACGATATCCTCCAGATTTTACATTACTCATGACATATAATTCATCATATTTATGAAAATACACAAAAAATTCATCAAAAACGAATATACACTATACCCAAACCCCATAAACACAGTTTTCAATTCGTTTTTTATCTCTCAAATCTTCATCAAATCTTACTTTTTTTACACTAGCCGAGATATACACTTTCTTTTTACTTATATTCCAGCAAAAATTTCATTAAAAAACGACATAAAATACACACGGCATCATTTTACACAGTTTTCAAAACCCAGAATTTTCATCAAATCTTGGTTTTTACATTGTCTATGATATACACTACGTTTATATGATTTTTTAGAAACAAATTTCAAAAAAATGGATAAGAGTTACCTTTTGTTTGAGCTTTAAAATCGTCAAGATGGGTGAGCAGGAGGGAGCTCTCTACGCAGAAGAAGAAAACGTGTGGGGACAACTTGTTTCTGATAAGTTAATGTTATTATGTGGGTAAGGAAGGTAGCTGAATTAAGGTTGGTTTATTTAATGAGAGAAATTAATGTATTTGTGAGATATAATAAATTAATGAATGGTCATTTATGGAAGGAAACTTCCAAAGGGATAGTGAGAATAGAGAGGGGATAGTGAGATTAATTTTTTTCCAATAAGGGTAATATAGTGAGAGACTTCATGAATGGATCAGTCGTAACCCTCCCCGTGAAGTTGTTTTAAAATTTTGTAAAACATGACTCGATATTGGCGATGTTGGTGCAATAGAGGAAACAAAAAAGGAGAATTAGATAACGACTCTAATAACTCCTGGAGTATGTGCTAATCTTTTGGGTGAACACTCTGCTGAGAGGAACCAAAAGCTACTGTTTAGCGCCCCAAGGTTATTCTCCTTTCTATGTCTCTCTCTCTTTCTCTCTAGCACCAACTTTATGTTTCAGATTAATTCGGGAGATTTTGAGTGTGTTTCTGAGTTTCTCTTCTCTGTTAATTCTATCTATCTGAACAATTGCTTTGGGGAATTGTTAATACAAGCAGGTCATGTTGGTAAGTTGGCGCTATGGTTTATATGGATAATCTTAATTTTTTGTATCTTATGGTTTTTGATTATACTTGGAAGAACTGGCCTTCATCTGTCAGTACTCTCCTCTGTTTGTTTTTGGATTCCATCAATTCATGTCTATGTTCAGAAAGATAGGGTGACGAATCTTCATCAAGGTTATGGATTCATTGAGTTCCTTAGTGAGGAAGGTGCTGACTATGTAAGTCTTTCTCTTTTCCAAAAGCTTAAAATTTTTTATCTACACAACAGTAAACTTTTCTTTTCATGTGCAGGCAATTAAGAGAAATAGAGCAAACTACGTGTCGAGTTCGGGTTAATGTTGATAAGTCTAGGTCTCCAAGAATCAGAATGCTTCGCCTGTCGGAGTTGGTCATGTTTACATTGATGCCAAGGGCCAATAACTACAGATTTTCACAGAGGTCAGCAAGTGATCATTCACAGCAAATACTACGTTGAGAGAGCAGCACGAGGATGGTAGTAGTGAAAAGACAAGTTTAAGCCAAGGTATTAAAGAAAACAGTAAAATCTCGAGGAAGAGACACCGAGAGAGAAATATCACAAGTCTATTAAACTAACCAATCTCACTCTCAATAGGCCAGAGGTAATAATGCTATAAGTTCTTTTCTTTTTTTTTTCTTTTTTTTTTGGGGTAGGGAGGTTCAAGAAATAACACTACACTTTTCTGTACACAAAAATGTGGTTTGATTTCAAAGAAGATATATGAAAAAGGATATATAACAAAGGTAAACATTTACAAAACTCGCATCCTTCTGTCTCCCTTTCACTTCCATCATTGGATCTAAAGCAAATCTTTGGTTTCGTCTGTCTTTTGGTCGGATGAATGCTTCAATCTGACCAATGTTGGTTCTCCACCTTACTTTCTCTTGCTCATTAACTTTTCTTTTAATGTAAATCTATGCTTCCACACTTAAGTAGCTAAAAGTAAGTATGAAACTCTATTTACATTAGTTTGGTAGCTATGAAAGCTTAGTATAGATAAATATATAATAAGTGACGCTGAGAAAATTATATAATTTTCTAGGAATAAATTATTGTCAAATTTATAAGATATTGAGAAGGTGTCACAATTGGCTTCGATCAGTTAGGAGGAAGAGCTTCACCTTTAATTGCCATGGAACTTAGAGATCTGCTGCTGCCATAAAAGCTGGATTTTGTCCACCATTTGACCTTTGTAGATGCTGCTGCTGCAAATACTCCGGTGACGAACATGCCTGGTGCTGTCAGCAAAACTCTGAAGCCATCTCCTATGCTGACCAAATAGTAACTGAGGGAACTTTCCTATAATATAACTGAGGGAACTTTGTTTTAATATAACTGAGGGAACTCCAGCTTTCCTATAATATACCTGAGGGAACTTTTTTTTTTTTGTCAACCCATTTCATTATGATACGGCCCAAAGGGCAATATTACATTGGATCGGGTTTACAACCATGAAGGCCCAACTAATATTACAAAGTAAGTCGGTTACATATAGTACACGTGTTCTTCCCAAAAGCTTCAAACATCCACGTGTTAAGACATGCGTTCAACATGCTAGCTTCGTCGCTGTAACGATCCTCCGCCGCGATGCTTCACCGACTCACCGTAGTTAATCCTTTCCCGATCACGTCGGACTCCAAACTTCCGCCTAAACCGTCGTTTTATAACTGGGATATCCCTCACCTCCAATTTATAAGACTAGGAAAGCTCAGTTTTGATTCGAAAGGAGACATTTTATCAGACCATCTTGAAGCTAAGATGCCGATTCTACTATATCTCCAAGAAATCAACCGAGTTCTATCCAACAAACACGTTAACTTTGCATCTAGGGAAACTTTACTCATACGCCATCTAGGCTCACAAATAGGGAGTAAAGATTGATACCCATAATCAAAGCACATGTTCATAATTGAAAGAAGAAGAAACCCCGATACAAAGCAAACGGAATTTAAGTTTCTTTGCAAAAGTGGAGATTTCATACAACCAAATGAGAGAAAAAAACACACAAACTTTAAGCATGGCTCTGATTTGGTTGAGAAGACAAGTAAAAAAAACACAACAAAAATCCAAATTGAGTTGGATTTTATTCTGCAACAGAACAAAAATCAGACAAGCTGAAACTTTATCCTCAGAAGGAAATTGTAATCGGCTAAACCGAAACTAAACTGATCAAAGATCAGCCAAAAAAACAAAAGTTAATTATCTCTTCTCAACTTCATCTCTCTGAAAGATAGAGAAGTGTGAACAGAGAGAAGAAGAGAGAGATCCTTATATCATTCGCTATATACCTGAGGGAACTTTGTTTTTGTTTTTACTTATGGAACTTTATTTTATTATTATAAATAAATAATATTTTAAAATAAACCAGTGGTGTAATAGAAAAATATTAAAAACAAAAAAACTAACTAAAATTACCAAATCGAATGATTACCGACAAATCTCTCAAAAGAATATTAAGGATTTTCTCTCCTTGAGCGAACTGTTCTCCCCCTTTGCTAGATCTTCAATTCACTGCTAGGTGACTAAATCTTCGCCGTGTGCGATTATCTTCTTCGTTTAGACGATCTCTGCCTTCGCCGTGTGCGATTATACTTTCAGCCAAGTACGATTTTCATCACTGAAGGTGACCCGGGAAATCGGCATATTCCTACATCAACATGGTCCAACGGTCCCGATCAATACATGTATATATAAGCTGTGCGAATACATACATAAACTCTCAATTAATTTAAAACTCATACATGAACCGGTAAAATCTGGCTTTTACATACATTGACTAATTTTCCGTTAGTCAATAAAAACGGAATCTGAGCTGGCAGCTAACGGCCGCTTACATGTATTTTAAAGAATCCTACGTGGCTTTTTACGTATAAAATAGTAAATAATTTTTTAAAAAATATTTTTAACTTGTTGAGGGGGAGTATCGAACTCGGGTTGGAGCACTAACTGACCACCATATCAACCACTATGCTACGCACAACTTATTGTTTATATTTTCTATGATATTCTATTTATACTATTGAATAGTTATGTGCTTTAGTAAAAAACCTAATGTATAAATATTTTTTTCACAAATTGCATATAATAATTTCCAATATATAATACATACCTAATATGTAAATATTTATATGTTGTAGAAAAAAACTAATGTATAAATATTTCTGTATTTAAGTAAAAAACTAATGTATAAATAATATTTTCATAAACATTCTTATTTCAATAGAAGAAAACTTAGAAATGTAAAAAAAAAAATCAGATTCAGTGTGAATTATGAAGGTGGGGGATAAAGTAAATATTAATAGGCTGGATCAAATCACATTGAATTTGATCTCTTTCCACATTTCTAAATTTCTTTAGATAGAAATAAGAAGAATTGTGAAAATATATTTATACATTAGTTTTTTTTACAACATATAAATATTTACACATTAGGTATGTATTATATATTGGAAATTATTATATGCAATTTGTGAAATAAATATTTATACATTAGATTTTTTACTAAAATACAGAACTATTCAATAGTATAAATGGAACATCATAGAAAATATAAACAATAAGTTGTGCGTAGCATAGTGGTTGATATGGTGGTCAGTTAGAGCTCCAACCTGGGTTCGATCCTCCCCCTCAGCAAGTTAAAATTTTTTTTAAAATAATTATTTATTATTTTATACGTAAAAAGCCACGTAAGATTCTTTAAAATACATGTAAGCGACCGTTAACTCCAGCTCAGATTCTGTTTTTATTGACTAACGGAAAATTAGTCAATGTATGTAAAAGCCGGATTTTGCAAGTTCATGTATGAGTTTTAAATTAATTGAGAGTTTATGTATGTATTTGCACAGCTAATATGTGCATGTATTGATCGGGACCGTTGGACCATGTTGATGTAGGAATATGCCGATTTCCCAAGGTGACCCTTATCTTTATCTTTATACCACAATCTCTATGATCATCCTTCATTGGAATTGTCAAGGCTTGAGAAACCCTTTAACAATTCCTTATCTTAGAGATATCAATCGTAAATATAAGATTGATATATTGTTCCTGGTAGAAACTAAGAATAAGGATAGCTTTGTACAAAGTCTAGGAAAGGAACTTCAGTATCCTCACTCTTTTGTAATATCTCCAGAAGGTCTAGGTGGAGGGCTAGCTATTTTTTGGCGGGACACGATAGAGTGTAATTTCTTCAGAACTCCAACACTCTATCAAACAGATATTTTAGTAACAGAGGGAAGTTCAACATTTTGCCTGACGTATGTATATGGGAACCCTCAACGGCAACTAAGACAACAACAATGGAGTAGGATGGCTAATCAAGCTCATGAAGGATGGTACAGAAGGTGGCCAAGACTGGTAATAGGAGACCTAAATGATATTAAAGACAATACTGAAAAAGAAGGAGGTTCTCTGAAACCAGAATGGTACTTCCAGAGATTCCGTAGTATGCTCAGTTCCTCAGGCCTTCATGAAGTTAAAACATATGGAGGAGTGTTCACTTGGATTGGAAATACAAAAAAAGGAATGGTAAAGACAAAGATAGACAGAGCTTTGGCAACAGCAGATTGGCAAGATCTATTTCCTAAAGCATGGGCTCAACTACTAGGTTGGATTGGATCAGATCATAGACCGCTACTGTTATATACAGAAGATAAGAAGTGGAAGGGTAAGAAACTCTTCAGGTATGACAACAGATGGAGATCAAATGAAGAGGTGAAAGCAGTAGTGCGAACAACATGGCAGGAAAGATGTGTTCAACTGTCACCATATCAATTTAAAGAAGCATTAAAGAGATGCAGGCATAGCTTATCAAAATGGAAAATGGAGAATCACTACAACACTCAAAAGCGCATCCTGCAACTCCAAGATGATCTCCATAGAGCGTATGATTCTTATCCTCTTGATTACCATCATATTACTGAATTAAAATCTCAACTTAACTATGAATATAAACAAGAGGAGGAATATTGGAGAACTAAAAGTCGAGTACTGTGGCTTAAATATGGTGACAAGAATACTAGATTCTTCCATGCCAAAGCAAAACAAAGAAGAAGCCACAATAGAATTACTTCACTACAAGATGAACAAGGGCAAGTTAAAATATCAGAAAGAGAGATTGAAGACATTATCCTTAATTATTTTAATGATCTTTATACTTCTTCTTGTAGTGACAATATAGATGAGGTGATTTTATTTATAAAAAATGGAAACACATACAAGAAAAACAAGTTCACCTAAAAATAGAACTTATTTTTATTTTGAAAAAAAAAAAACTAAATTGTCTGCAAGTTGAATTTTTGAGAAACAAAACTAAAAAAAAATATATTTCAAAATATGCAAACAATCATCTGTTCGGTTATTAAACGAACAATCCTTGATTAAGCTTTCAAATGCTGAAAAACAAAATAAGGCTATAGAGTATAGACAAAAAAAAACATTAAACCACTAAACCATTAAAAATACATAAACCAAAATGTTAACTAATGATTACAATTTTTAATATATCACGAAACAAACATTTTAAATACAATTTGCAATTGCTGCTTTCCTACCAGATTTATAATCCAATCTTCGGCCACAGACACTTATACATCGATTTAGTCCCGTAAGCTCGGCCTAAAGGTCTAGAAACCATGGACCAAAAACCAAATTATAACGAAAATCGTATGTAGCAAATAAAGTATACAAAAACTTTTCAAAATCTGCTGTCAACAAAACTAACACAGCTTTTCAAAATCTGCCATATACATTTAAATCATATCAAATAGATATACTTAACAAACTACAATGATTTACATAGAGAAAATGGTTAAGAAAATAAAGAAGAGTTTGAAATGAAGGAACATATTAATTTACTATAATGTTATTCCATCCGAAATAGCTATACTGCAATGACCTTTGGTTCAACAAAAGCTTAATACTTTATAAAAGAAAAGATAGCCAAAAAATAGTGTGAGCACTAACATGAGAATGAAGAAATCAGAATATATTTTTCTCCACTGGATCATGTGAGCACCAGCGAACCCTACTTGGTTCAACGGTTTTGATTAAAGAGTTTATTAATACTTTAATATCGAAAAGTTTGGGTTTCGACTTTTTAAAAAAGACGAAATTATGCAAATTAACAAAGAAACTTTTTTTATAAAAAAAGTTTACTACATTATGCGAAAAATATTGTCAAACATAGATCTCACATTATAGTTCAGATGGAACACTTAGACGTGAACTTTTATAAAACATGTAAAATTGTCGACTATAATAATATGTAATATTTTTATAATTTATAATTAACTTATAATAGAAATTAAAATATTCAAACAAAAAATATAGTGTTTGAAAAATAAAGGTTAGTCAACATCATCAAAATATCATTACTTAATGATATGACTCCACTAATACATTAAGAAAACAATAATTTTAACTTATAATTAATACTAGATGATGTCCCGCACCTTATGCAGATTAATATATAATCAATCAAATTTAATTTTAATATAATTTTTTTTATATTTAAAATATTAAATTAATCAAAATATATAATTTATTTTTTATTACAATAAAACTTAGATAGTGACTTGTTAATTGCAAAAAACTTATTAAATAATAATAATAACTTATTTAGTTTGATTTTATAAAAATTTCCTATTCATCAGAGTCTATAGTAACACTTATTAACAAATTCTACAATAATTAAAAATATACTTCTATTTACAAAAAAACTTATTAAACAAAAGTAATAAATTATATTTCTAGTAAAAGTTAGATTTTTGAATTATAACAACAAAAGATTGCATTTTTGGACTCAAAACTTTTAATTGGTAAGTTAATGTTAATAATTATCATGAATATAATGAAAAATATTTATTAAATAATCACTAAAACTGTTTTAAAATTAAAATAAAATAATAATTAAAACTAATGACTAAAATTAAATTAAGGAAAATATGAAGAATATTCTTCTAAACACTAATAAAAATATGACAAATAATCAAAATAATATTATATAATTTAATATTACTAAAGTAAATGTAATATAAACATAACTATAAAATTATTTCTAA
Organism: Sinapis alba; assembly: GCA_012274485.2. Lineage (NCBI taxonomy): Eukaryota > Viridiplantae > Streptophyta > Magnoliopsida > Brassicales > Brassicaceae > Sinapis > Sinapis alba. The sequence continues at coordinate 19,196 of MU106464.1, forward strand.
GATTAATAATTATCATGAATATAATGAAAATATTTATTAAATAATCATTAAAATTGTTTAAAAAGTAACAATTCAAAAGTTATTAATTAAAACTAATGACTAAAAATAAAATCATGGACTAATAATTCAAAAGATATTAATTAAAACTAATGATTAAACTTAAAATCTTGGAAAATATGACACATAAGCTTCTAAAAACAAATAAAAATATGACAAATAAGAAAAATAATATCATACGACTTAATATTACTAAAGTAAATATAAGATGAGCATATCTATAAAAATTTTACTAAAATTAATAGTTATCCTGAATATAATGAAAAATATTTATTAAATAATTACTAAAATTGTTTAAAATATAACTATTCAAAAAATTTATTAATTAAAACTAATGAGTAAACTTAAAATCATAAAAAAATATGACACATAAGTTTCTAAAAACTAATAAACATATGACAAATAAGCTAAATAATATTATTCAATTTAATATTACTAAAGTAAACATAAGATGAACTTATCTATATAATTATTGCTAAAATTAATAATTATCCTGAATATAATAAAAAATATTTATTAAATAATGACTAAATTTTTCAAAAAAAACTTATTAATTAAAACTATTGACTAAATTTTGAATCATGTAAAATATGAAACATAAACTTTTAAATAAAAATTACAAATAAGAAAAATAATATTATATGATTTAATATTTCTAAAGTAAACATAATATGAACATATCTATAAAATTATTGCTAAAATTAATAATTATCCTGAATATAATAAAAAATATTTATTAAATAATCTCTAAAATTATTTAAAACTAACAATTCAAAACTTATTAATTGAAACTAATGACTAAACTTAAAATCATGGACTAATAACTCAAAAACTTAAAATTATGGAAAATATGACACATAAGATTCCAAAATTAATAAAAACATAACAAATAAGCAAAATAGCCTAAAACTATGGAGAACATGACAACTAAGCCAAATCACTTCTTAATTAATAGTATAGATTGAACTCATCTTAATTTTGATATGCATATTAGCGTATGCATATATATATATATATATATATGTATGTTGTATAATTTATATTTATATATAAATTTAGATTAACTAAGCTAATATAAAAATCTGAAAAAAATCCGTTAAAAAAACATACAGAAATATATTATAAAATACATCAAATACATTTTAAATAAAACAAGAAACTGTAAAATAAATTACGCATGTAAATAGCACAAATGACAAATAATTCGCGCGAAGCGCGGACACACCACTAGTACGGTATATACACATTAACCTTTCTTTTTTAGTTTTATCGTAATCCATATACTCTCTAGGTTAAAGCACATCATGCTTACGCAGACTATCACCGCTTGCTTGCTTTTGTACAAAAATATGAAAGTATAATCTTATTTTCTTACATTTAGCTAGGGATGTTGATGTGAGATAAAAAAAAACAGCCCATTCCAACCTACAAATAACCCAACTCAATTTCTACCCTACCCACAAAAATCCACAGCTATTAAGGTTGAAATCTAAACCCAGAAAATAACCAAACATGGTATAGATTTACCCATTGTTACCCAGTTTCTGTTTTATTTATTTTTTAAAAATTATATAAAATATTAATATTTTTTGTATATATAATCAAATTATACATTTTATATACCATTAAAAAGATAATTTAATATTTATGCATATATTTTGAAATTGCAATTATTAAAATTTAATATAATTTCAATATAAATTTAAAGAAAAATGACATAACAAAGTAAAACTTGATTAATTTAATTAAACTGGAATATAAATAATATGATATCTAGTTTGAGATTCAACAAATGTGAGTAAACAAGAAAGTCAAAATCCATAACGTTTCTCATGGCAAGATACATAACGTCAACGTGACATAACAAAAATCTTAACACAAAATCAAGATGGTCTCACAATATAATGAAAACATAAAATATCACATTTGAATTTTATGCTTCGTCTATGTTTCTGCTAACTTCTCACAAAAGCTCACCACACTTGAATTTCATCATCTTGAACTACTTGCAACATTTGTAGTTTCCTCATCTTTATCATCAAAGTCATCTTCAATATTACCTAAAAACTAAAATATAAATTAGTCAAATACATATATCATAATCCTTTCAAATAAAAATATTACCTTCAATTTCTGCATAACCTCGAAGTCAGTTACGAGCAAATTAATGCTTGCACTTTTGTTGGAAGAAGCCTGTTTCGGTATGGAGATAACACATGACCTCCAATACTAAAAGCGGACTCTGTGCCACTGTAGTTATTGGGATACTGAGAAGATCTAATGCTAAGGAAGCTAAATCACCATGGCGATGCCCATTCTCTTTCTAATATCTCAAAACTTCTATATATGGAAAAGCTTTTAGCCCTAGCCTTAGCTCTTCCAAATACAATTCCAAACTCGACTTTGTGTTATATGAACTATGTAGGATACTCCTCTCAAGTTCAAAAAATCCTGACACAAAACATAGTAACAAGATAACAATACAAATCATCTCACATATGTTAATATCAGACAAGAACATCAATTAAAAGCAAGTCTAACTGTTAAAATCAAACAAGAACAACAATAAAACCAACTTTGAACTTCTAAAATCAGAAAAAGCAACAGATATAACCAACTTTGAACTTTTAAAATCAGAAAAGAAGAAAAAGAAGTAATCTTACAGAGTTCAGATCGTCTTCAAGAGGTGATTCATTAAGAATTTCATCTGGAGTTGGTGTTGCTGAATAGTTTGAAGATGAACTCGTCCAAGGCTTGCTCGTATATTCTTTGAACAGCAACTTCAAATTCTCGACTACAGCTTTAACTTTTTTCTAAGAAGTAGTTGGATCTAGCTTATCAAAAGCAGATTTAAGTATCTGAGTCGTGAACCTTGGATCCAGAATAGCTCTCATAGTTAAAACGGTACTATACTCATCCCAATATTTTGCAAACTTGGTTTGCATTCTCTTTGCCATTAACCTCAAATCTTCATCATCACAAGTTGCATATTTCCTTAATAGCAACTCTATGTTCCACACTTGTATCAAGTATATATTAGTTGTTGGATACTTCACGCCTGAAAAGTATGTGATGATGGTGTTGAAAGGCTTCAGGAAGTCACAAATCTTCTGTCCACGATCCCATTCAGCCTCTTGAAGACAATGTGTTATAACTCTTATCACAGACTTTGAAACTAGCAAATGCCTTCCAAAATTTAAAAGCCCTTGCAAGCATCTCATAAGTGGAGTTCCAACGAGTGGATGCGTCTAAAGACAACCCAAACTACTCGTAATCCCAACACTCTCAATACAAGCTGCAAAATAATCTTTCCTTGATTCAGAGACTTTTACAAACTTCACGTTTTCACGGATCTTCTCCAAAAGACCATTTGCTAATTTCAATCCTTCCTTCACTATAAGATTCAGGATGTGAGCACAACATCGCACATGTAGAAACTTCCCATTACATGGTAATCTGTTTCCACTAATCATCCGATGACGATGTTTAAGAATCTTCTGCATACTAGTATTACTAGTCGCGTTATCCAAAGTGAAGGAGAAAACTTTTTTTTCTAAGCCCCACTCCTTCAAGCTATCCAAAACCTTTTTAGCTATTTCTTCACCCGTGTGAGGAGGCTTGATATCACAAAACGCCAAGATCTTATTGTTTAAACACCAACCCTCGTCAATGTGATGAGCATTCAAACAAATGTATCCCATTACCGTGCTACGAGCTGACCAAAGATATGTCATAAAACAAACTCGACTTTTGAGATTTGCAAAAAGTCTTTTGAGATTTTCTTTCTCCATCTTATATCTTCTAAAGACATCGACAGCGGTAGTCTGTCGACATATATGCTTACACTTCGTATTCAGATATCTATCTCTTGCCTGAATCTTCTCGTACTCGACATACCGAAAGGGAAAATCATGATAGATAATAATCTCACTCATCATTTCGCGATCTACTTTGTGATCATACTTCCTTTCGCCATCACTTTCATTCCTAGGCTTCATTGGACAGAATTCTAAATGCCGTTTCAAAGCTGAAGTTCCATTCCTGACTTTTATTATTAACTCCTTACTACAATAGATGCAACGACCTATGTTCTTTCCATCTGTCCCTACACCTATCGCTATGTATTCTTTCCAAACACCAGCTTTTAAACGTTTGTTAGACTGAAATACCTTTTGTGTTGGTTGAGTCACTTGCGTTTCACTGTGGGCTGGTTGAAGTGCAGCTTCATTCTCCCCTCTACCCTCATCCATTTGCTCATTTTCAAGTATATCAAGTACTATAAGTGACTGGGAATCCATCTACATATAAAAAGATAAGTAAAATGGTAAGAAACCAAACTGCAATAACCTTAAAACATTGAAATACAAAGCTAGGCGATGGAGTTAGAGAGCAAACCTGATGAATTGTTGATGGGTTTGCTGATGAGATCGTTCTCAAAACTCTATGATGTTCCTTAAAGATTTGTTCCCTGAGACAAGCAGAAAATCAGAATCAAAACGCGAGAGAGAGAGAGAGAGAGAGAGAGAGAGAGAGAGAGAGAGAGAGAGAGAGAGAGAGAGAGAGAGAGAGAGAGAGAGAGAGAGAG
>MU106464.1:24055-119327 GCA_012274485.2 Sinapis alba
AGAGAGAGAGAGAGAGAGAGAGAGAGAGAGAGAGAGAGAGAGAGAGAGAGAGAGAGAGAGAGAGAGAGAGAGAGAGAGAGAGAGAGAGAGAGAGAGAGAGAGAGAGAGAGAGAGAGAGAGAGAGAGACGACGGCTACGACTTTAATTTTTTTATTAAATCAGGGGTACCCAATATCCTGTTGGGTTTACCCAAATGAAAATAGATTCTAAAATTTTAAACCCATATTACACCCAATAAATTTTAGAAAGGTAAAAGTCCAGCCTATTATATTGGGTTTGGGTAAACTCATGGATAATTACCCATGGTAACATCCCTACATTTAGCATAATAAATGCAAGGGCCAAAGTATAGAACTTATGCCATGATTATTGCAGCGTTCTTAGGACGGAGTTCTTAACGTAATATAAGAACCGTCTCTTAATTTTAATTAAGAAAAAGCTAAGAGACGGTTCTTATAAGTATAGTTAGACCATGATTAAAGGGGTTTTTTAGGAGGGGTTTAGGAAGGGTTCTTAAGGGTTTCTTACACTGTTCACGGGCCTCACTGACACATGGCAGTCCGTGATTGATTCGTTTTTTTTTTTTTTAAAGAACATTTTCCAAAACCCCCTCATGGGATTCTTGGGTTAATGATGCCCTTACACAACTCTACGGAAATCAAAACCAAAACCCGAGCCCATTTAACCTATTCCTCGTGTACTGGTACTTAGGTGTGTCTGGTGTTCGATCTCATCTCTTAGTGGCAGTTTTATATGAGGTCAAAACGTGTTTGGTGTCTTGTCCCTGTCTCGTTCGTGTTGTGTTACTTAAATGTCTTGTACTGCTACGTTACGGGCCCAACATTGTCGTAAGGGGGCATTTTTCAACTCTATACCGAAGAAAATTCAAGGTGATTTAAGCGGGTTCCTGATTAATAAGTGTTTGATTGTTAGGTGAACAAAAAAAAAGTGTCTGAGTGTTTGTCTAACGGAATATAAACAATGCGTTCACGTATGAAATGTCAAAGCTAAGCATTAATTAAAATGATAACCTTTTGAAGCACAAATCCATACGTGTTGTTAGACGTAGCTTTCCCTTAGATTTTCTGAATACTTATATGTAGATGGATTCTCTTTTATCTTTATGATAGTGTACTTTATTTAGAAAGTAGTATTCTGTTTTTATTACTAAAAAGCTTTCCTTTTTAAGTTGAATCACCATCTAAGTTTGATGGTACTTATTAATATAGTTTGATTGTACACCGAATCATATAACACTGTTCAATATTTAAATATATATATATATATATATATATATTTGTTTCAAACACTTATTTTTTCAAAAGAAATACCTTAGAATAGTCCTAAAAAGTTTTTGTCACAAAAATAGCTACAAAAAAAAATGATCAAAATATTCCATTAAAAAGGTAAATATACACTTATATCCATAGAATTAACTAATCTAGACTTAGGGTTTAAAGTTAAAAGGGTAAAGTTTTGGAGTTAGAGTTTCAAATTTTTAAAAATAAAAATAAAATATTAAATTTTTCAAAATAAAAATATTATTTTAGTTATTTTTTAAAAAATGTTATTTTTGTTACAAAAAATTAAAACAGTGTTATTTAAGAGAATTGTTTTTTTTAATTATAATCTTGTATTCCAATTCTAATCAACATTAATGGATTATTAGAAAATAATGAGTCACACATATCTTTGTGATAACACACTGATTGTATTTATTTATTTTTTCTCCATCCATCTATATCTAGATCAAGTGTTGTTTAGACGGGTAGACTCTCCAAGGATCATCTCTATCTATCTGTGTATGATCTATGTGAGAAAAAATATATCATTTTGTTCTTGCTTTTTTAGCTAACGTGTTCGTCCGACCATTCTTACTCCGTGAGATATGACTCAGAGACATATTCTTAAAATCCTCTTGTAATCTCCAAAACATCTCAATCTCCACTATAAAAATTAGCCAATTTGTTAGATTCGTGACTATATCCACTAGTTCTAAACAATCCGTTTTAAAACGGATCGAAGTTATCTGTCTCTCTCATGCATGTGGCTGCCGAGAGCAAACCTTCCATAAGGTCGAAAGACTCCTGGTGCACACTGATGGTATAATGAATTGGTTTCTTAATTGTATATCGGAGGGGGTTTCTTAAATGAATTCGTTGATATAATTAAAGCTGGATTTTGTACATCTACAATAATTTCTGGATGAGCGAGGTAACAGTTGACCTGTCAGACAATCAAACCTATCGTATTGTTAAGTTCCCCTTTCGTTGACTTTGTCATAAAGTAATCAACCGCCTCTTTACGCCGTTGAATTGTCTCCCACAAAATATTCACGTGCCTTCTTCTTATTGGCTCCGACAAACCGTCGGTCACGAAAACCGTTTTTAATAAGCCGAAAAAAATACAACTCGTATCTCACTCGCACGGGATAAACAAGGAACGCCGAAATAACGCGTTCATCTGGGTTTTTTCTTTTAAATATTTTTCTATATAATTAAATTACCCAGAAACGTAGTTTCGTTTGTGTTTCAAACTTCAATTCCCCACATTATTTATTTCCATAGAAAAAAAGATTCTTGTTGATAATCTTCTATCTAAATTCTCAAAGAATCTCATACCCTCCCCTCGAATCTTCTTCTAGCTTTTAATCTACGGTTCATTTTGCCTGCAAACAAGAGATGGCGATCAAGAAGATGATTCCTAGCTGTTCTTCACCGGAGGATCTAAAACGCGTATTGCAGACGCTAGGTTCGAGCTGGGGAGACGTAGTGGAAGATCTTGAGCGTCTTGAGGTTGTTCCGTTGAAAGGAGCCATGACCAACGAGGTTTACCAGGTTAACTGGCCTTCCTTAAACGCCCAACACGCTCACCGCAAAGTTCTTGTTCGGATCTACGGAGACGGCGTTGACCTTTTCTTTAACAGAGACGACGAGATCAAAACCTTTGAGTGTATGTCTCATCACGGTTATGGACCTAAGCTTCTTGGCCGCTTCTCCGATGGTCGTCTTGAAGAGTTCATCCACGCTAGGGTACCTTTTCTCTCAAACACACTTACAAATTAGAGTTTTTAAAAAAAAAAGAACAGAGGAGGAGATAGTTTTCTTAGTTAAAACCTAATCGGAGTCTTAGGGTTTATTATATGGTTTGCGTTACAAGAAACCTAGAGAGTGAGATTGTGTATATGACATGAATCTATTGGTTTTGGTCCGTTCACCAGACTCTTTCTGCAGATGATCTTCGTGTATCAGAAACATCTGACTTCATCGCTGCGAAACTAAGAGACTTTCACAAGCTTGATATGCCTGGTCCAAAGAACATACTTCTCTGGGAAAGACTCAGGTAAGTGAAAGAAAACAACATTTCCTTACATAGCATCAATGTTCTCTTGCTAATCTCTTTGATGTTTTTTGTTCAGAACTTGGCTTAAGGAAGCTAAGAACTTGTGTTCACCAATAGAGATTGATGAGTTTGGTTTGGAAGCTATGGAAGCTGAAATCAACTTGTTGGAAGAGAGGCTGACTCGGGACGATCAAGAGATTGGTTTCTGTCACAATGATCTTCAGTATGGTAACGTCATGATTGATGAGGAAACCAACGCTATTACCATCATTGTAAGCTTGTTTTATTTTATTTGAACAGAAACTCTTTTCCCTATCCATCAAGGAAGTCCTCTGTTTTCATCATTTTTTTATTTATTTATTTATTTCAGGACTATGAGTATTCGAGTTTCAACCCTATTGCTTATGACATTGCGAACCACTTCTGTGAAATGGCTGCTAATTACCATTCAGACACTCCTCATGTTCTGGATTACACTCTATATCCAGGTACTTATCCGTAATTATATACATTTACTTAAGTACGTTACTTAGGTTACTCAGAGTCTGATTGTGTGTATGTGTGTGGGATGATGAACAAACAGGAGAAGAAGAACGGAGAAGGTTCATTAGCACATACCTTGGCTCTACAGGTTTATTCCCTCTTCTTGAATCATTATTTACTTCTTCACACATCTAAAGAAAAAAACACATCTCTTAATCAAAAACATATCTCTCCTTTTGAGTTAATCGCAGGGAATGCACCAAGCGAGGAAGAAGTGGAGAGTTTAATGACTGATGCAGAGAGATACACTTTGGCAAATCATATCTTTTGGGGCTTATGGGGAATCATATCGGTTCGCTCTCTCTCTCTCTTTCTTTCCCTGCTTTGAGATACTTTTAGCTCTTATATTGGAACTTGATAGTAATCATTAGCGGTGTTATGCAAAGCAGGGGCATGTGAACACAATTGAGTTTGATTACATGGAATATGCGAGACAGAGATTTGAACAGTACTGGCTTAGAAAACAATTGCTCCTAGATTGAGGATGAAGAAGATTCACAGTGAAGAAAACTTTAATTTCTAAAAGTTTCTACAATTAGATAAAAGCAAAGGAGAAGATTTAGGTGACTATTATGCTATTGTTACTTTCACCAGTTTGTCTGTTTTCTTCCGTTTGTATATTATATAGAGGTTTGTAAACTTTCTAAGCAAGACATTGGTTTTGCTAAATAAATAAAATATGTAAGAGACATCGAAACAAGCAGCAACAATGGTCTAGTGGTAGAATATTACCTTGCCACGGTACAGACCTGAGTTTGATCCCGGCTGGCGCATATAATTTTTTGGCCCAGTTATTTTCCATTAACAGAAATAAAAGGACTAAACGGAAATAAAATAACAGAATTTGGCCTTTGTATATCACTTTTGAAAATTTTAATTGTTTACTGCACTTTTAATTATAATTTGAAAAACATAAATTTTAGATAATTTGATATGAATATTACTCTAAAATATTAATAGAGAAATCATTTTACATTTTAATATAAATGTTTTATTTTCAGATACACAAGTCTTAATATATTAATCTAAAATATAAATAGAGAAATTATTTTACATTTTAATTTAAATATTTTATTTTCAGATACACAAGTCTTAATCTAATAGACTAATATTGGATGAAGAAGAAAAACAAAATATTTAATGGTTCTCAACAATAAAGAGAACTTTTAGGTTCTCACTTTAAAGCTTCAACTTAAACGAACATAATTTTGGTGTTTGGTCAACATTTGATTTATTATTATTCCAAATTTAAGTTTTTCCAAGTTATATTCAAATATACTGCCGCTAAAGTGAAGAAGTAAAATAAAAAAACTAAGTTTTTTCTTAATCCTAATTCGTTTTGGAAGAAAAATGACCATAAAATTCTATAAAATAGTTTTCGTCTAAATCCACCTCTCGTGATTTATGCATATTAACTTATGGAATTCGATATATTCACATAGAGCACTTGCTCTTCTTTTATACATACAAAGAGTGTCTAATAATAGTTGCGTATATACAGAGAGTTAATGTGCTTGATGATGAGAATATATGAAAGGAGTGATAAGCTACATAAGGCTCTCTACGGTTTGAGACAGACACCTAGGGCATGGAATGTCAAACTCAACCAAAGTTTAAGACACCTTTGATTCACTCGCTGCTCTAAAGAGCCATCACTTTATAGAAAAGAAGTTAAGGAGGGGCTTCTTATGGTGTGTGTATATGTTGATGATTTACTCATCACAGGATCGTCGTTCAAACTGATTAGTGAGTTTAAACACGAGATGGCTCAAGAATTTGAGATGAGTGATCTTGGTAGATTAACTTACTACCTTGGAACTGAAGTGCGACAGACTAATGCATGCATTGTGTTATCTCAAGAAAAATATGTTCAGGAGATTCTTGAAGAAGTTGGTATGCAAGACTGCAATATCATTCACTTACCTATGGATGTAAATGTGAAGCTCTCCAAGTCATCTCAAGAGAAAAGTATTGACGAAAGGGAGTACAGAAGGAGCATCGGGTGTCTTCGATATCTTTTGCACACTCGACGTGATCTTTCATTCAGTGTTATGCTTAGTAGATATATGAAAGATCCTAAAGAGTCTCATGGAGCGGCATTGAAACAAGTGTTGCGATATTTGTGAGGTACTACTTCTCTCGGTCTATGGTTTAAGCGAGCAACAACACTAGAATTGGTGGGTTTCAGTGACAGTTCAGACAATGTGGATATTGATGATGGCAAGAGTATTACTGGACATATCTTCTACCTTGGTGCTCTCAAAAGCAAGAGATTGTGGCTTTATCGTCTTGTGAAGCAGAGTTTATGGCGGCCACGGAAGCTGTGAAGCAGGCAATTTGGCTCCAGGAACTGTTGAGTGAAGTCGTGGGAGATGAATGCAAGAAGGTGGTTATACGAGTTGATAACAAGTCTGTGATAGCGCTCACTAAAAATCATGCATTCCATGGTCGGAGTATGCACATTCACCAGAGGTTTCATTTTATAAGGGAGTGCATGGAGAATAATCAAAATCGAAGTAGAACATGTTCCAGGAAATAAGCAAAGAGCTGATATACTTACCAAGTCGCTTAATCGAGTTTGGTTTCAGGAGATGAAGAAACTTATTGGAATGCAAGTTGTGTGTGGAGATAAAATCAAGCTTAAGTAGTAGAATGTTGGTTTAAGTTTGGAGTTAGCTTGAAGTACAAGCTATCCTAATCCTAAGTTGTTATGGTTATCCAAAGGATTAGAAAATATTGAAAGTGTTATTACTAATAGGATTAGGATTATCTAGTCTTATTTATATGGATACATATGTTGTTGAATCACTAATGAATTGTGTGAAGTGATTAGCTTTGGTTTTGGGTTATTTTCCAAAGCTTTGAGGTGATTAATAAGAGAAGGATTTCTTATTGATATTGGTTGTGATTCTATAACACCGAAGATGTCCCACAGTATCGACCAAACTGTAGTGATACAAGGGAAGAAGGTTTACGCAGTTGATTAGGAGAATCAAAGCTTATACTTCTTGCCAAGTGAATGTACATCCTGGACAAGCAGGACAAAGAGACACTAAGCCCGGGAACAGAAATGACTGGTGTGCCATTGGGGAATTGTTATTTTGTTATGGAACTCGGGGGAAGAATACTATGGAGTGAGTCAGATGAGTTGGATTGGAATAGCTGCAACGGTCTCTCAGTGGCTTGAGACACATCATCATGGATTACCCTGAAGAACCGTACCAGCCCTTTAAAACAACTGAGACCAAGGTCAAATATGATGTAGGAGATGGATTGTATCCCTGCAAGGCCCATCAAAAAGCCGGTCCAACCCACTATCTAGGGCCCGTTAAGCGACGACAAGCTCGATTACTCGGCTCAACTCCACATTACCTTTAGTGGGTGAAGGTTACTCGGCTCGGCTCCAGACTACTTTTAGTCGTTGAAGCGACTAAAAGTGGCTTGGTTAAAGTAGCGCGATCAGACAAGTTACTCGGCCCAACAAACGAAAGCCCATTAGGGCGACCGACTCAGAACATCAGCAGGGAGACATCAACTATAAAAAGAAAGATAAGATAACGAGGGAAGTGACGGCTAGAAAACTAGGGCTTTCAGACCTAATCTCATCGCTATTTTGTACGTTTCCGGCCTGTTCGCCGAGCATCGGCTTTCTTTGTTCAATACTTTCCTCCTCTTGTAAATCACCGATCAAATAAACGCTTTTCGTCAAAACCCACCGACGAGTTCCGTCTCCATTTACTTGTTTAAACTAACTCGGTTCAAACATATGATATTAGCAAACTATGTTGCAACTCTGGTGGGAACTTTGTCATCTTCTTGAACACGCAGCTTGAATATCATGACCGTTTGGAGCTTAGGTTTGCTGAGATTTCCTCGAGAGACATGAGGGAGGGAGATTTGGGGCAAGATTGAATGGTCTGGTGTTGTCTTCAAGTGTTGTTTTCAAAGTCGATCCTCTCTCACACTCATATAGCCTTAAGGTTTTAAACTCTTCCTGTTTATTCATGAAACTACAATTTTATCATTCCTTGTTTACACTATTTATTTGTAAATTATCACATTGCGGTATATAAGTTTTTTTCTAGTATCATTGTCTGGTTTTCTCCAACTCTAGTGTGTTTTGCACCACGTATCTTTTTATGGTAAAATTACTATATAAGAACGTTTCCCTGTGTGATGCATCAGTAACGACACGAGAGTAATACATATCCATTGAAAGAGAATTGTCTCCTATTTGTTTCTTATTCTTCTAAGCGACTATGGCGACAAGTCTCTCATCTTCAATCTCTGCATCTGTAAATGTCAATGCTCGCTGAAGCTTCCTCGCAGAAAACACCTCGACTTCAGCCATGTATATCGCTGTGACCGGACGATGATCTGAGAATTTCTGTTCGGTCCGCCGGTAATGAACCAGCTTCATTCCTTTGCCATAAGATAACACTCTATCACACCAAGCTGGTGTTCTCCGCGTCCCCTTTCCATCTCCCCCGGTGTACTCATCGGAATGTGCTTGGTACTTATAGGTCGGTGGAAAATGTAGAGTTCCTTCTGACCATCCGTCAAATGCTCGACCTTTCTTGTATTCCTTTACCAGCTGCAATATAAATATTCATTCATAGAAAAAAAAAAAAAAAAAAGAGAGAGTAAAGTTGAGGCGTGGAGCTTAATCATCATATTTGAGATGTAAATACTAATATTAACAAAGCTTATTATTACCTGATCATATTCAAGTAAGTTGGACCATTCTTTCTTGGAGATCAAGTCTCTGGCTTTCTCATAAGATAGATTAAGTCTATAGTTAAGATCGCCTAACCAGATTATTCTTCTGCAAAGCAGAGAAAACAGAGTTAAGTTCTAGAAATCAAAACTAGCTGTCTTTAGTAAAAAGTTAGCAGAAGAGAGTAAAAAGTTAGCAGAAGAGTGTAAAAAGACTGACTCGTGATCATAGATAAGCTTGGGAAGCCCAAGAGCTGAGACAGAGTGAAAGATTGTTCTCTTATGTATCTCGTGAACATCGGCGTTCCGCTTGATCTGATCAACCTCTCGTTCTCCTGCCGTCAGATGTGTGCATATGAAACAGAAGAACGTCTGGTTTATCGACATACTCACAGACACAGCTCCCTGTAGACCACAAATCTAATGTTTAAAAACCATTTTGAACATATTGTAACATAAGTCTAATCATTTTTATATACCTTGTTACCAATATAACCCATGATGCCAACTCCAACCGTAGAGACTCTTACGTTTTGAATGTGTTTTCTCAAACTTCGTTTAACCCAAATGGTCAAAAGAATCCCAACCATTTGTTTACTCACTAGCCTCACATAAGCCGGTCTTCGTTTCCTCTCCATCAACAACGTCAAGTCCATTTCAGCTAAAGCCAATACCTCCGGGGGGATCCCGTTGGTGTGTCCGGCTACAGACTTAAACGAACTATAAGCCTTGAAAGACTTTTCTGTCCTTAACGACTTCACTGTCTTTAACGACGGCTGTCTGTCGAGGACGCAAGAAGGTCCTAACATGTTCAAAGGAGGCTCAGGCCAGCTCAAACCGATTCTTTCTTTCCCACTTAGCATCCGGTTTAGCGTCTTCATACAGGGTTGAGAGGCATCCTCGTCGTTCCTCCTCTTCTCAAGGCTGTTGGAACGTAAACAGACTTGTCTGTCTAGCGTCTTAGGAGAAGAGAACTGTGTATTAATCTCAACAATCGGCAAACCAGAACTCGGGTCAATGAAGGTGTTGACTTCTCCTATAACTCCACCGTCATGTTTTAGCACCCCGAGGCTTCCTTCAACTTCCTCGTCAATGGGGTGAATCTCGACGCCAGCGTCACTATCAGTCTCGTAAGCTACTTCTCCCTCTATAACATCGTGTGTTTCCTCAAAAGGTTTGAATCTTCCTGGAGATGGTGGATCACTGTAACTCTTAAACCCTGAGTTTTTCGGTCTGACTCTGTTCAATGATTCTCTGATCACTTCTTCCCATTTTGTAACCGGTCGGTTATCTTCTGCTCCAAGTATGTTTCCAGCATTCAAAGGAACAATCTCTTGTAAACTTCAAACCAAACAAAAAGAAAAAATAATGAATCTCTGAAGGAGAATGTATTGAACAGAGTTAGTTTTGTCCATGTCGTTTTGAGGAAAAGTCAAATATGTTTTACCCAAGAACGTAGATATCAGCAGGTTGATTAATTTCGATCCAGTCATCGATGTCAAGATCAGATGGTGGTGAGATTCCTCCTACGTTCCACGTCCCAACACATACTCTGCTCACACACACACACAACTAGTTTTAGTTTTATTTTAATTTCGACATGTTGTTGTTCTACGTCTCCTTTTCACCAACAAGATTGAAAGGATCCGAATCTATACAGTACTATTCCTACTAGAATAAAATAAATAAATAAATTTACACTATATAAAATAAGAGTTACATCTCAAAAGAAACATCAAAAGATCGTACCTTATTTCTTTGTTGTTAATATATTGTGCTCTTAAAGTTTCTGAATTTCTTCTCCTTAACTTCATAGGAGCATCTGATTTCACCCCAAAAAAAACAGAAAATAGTTATTAAAAAGATTCATTAATTTTAATTATTATTTTTGAGTTCATCAATTTTTTTATTCAGCAAAGGGAATGAACTAACAACTCAGGAATCTCAAGAACTACCGGCATTACCATTCTTAATAAACTCGGCGGCGGCTGCGGCGGCGTCTACGAAGGCAGAAGCAGCGGCGATGGCATCCTCCGCGTTTTCACAAACCGGTTCTTTTGTTTGCGTGCTCGATTCTTCACCATCTGTTAAACCGGATTAGATAACCGGAAACAAGAACCGATGATGAAAGAAGAAACAAACCTTCATCGGAGCTGCTGGAGTCTTGGTTTTCCTCTCCAACGTCGTCGTTTTCGGATTCGTCTTCAGTATCAGCACCGTACTCAGGATCTCTAGCACTTATGTTCAACCACTTCCTCATCACCAGCTTTGCCCATAATCTCTGTGTATATCATATCAAATCATCCAACACCTTCTTTGTTCACAAACCAGGTTCTTGTTTCTTTTTTTTAAGATCAAAATCTGTATGATGGTGGACACACAAAGCTTACCTGAGATTTCTGACGACGGTAGCTTTTCTTTATCATCCCGGCGGGTTCGGCAACTGAAGAAGAAGACATCATAATCGTAATTTCACGATACTGATATTTTTTTTTAATAGAAAAGGAAAGTGATGAAGCTTTTATAAATATCGAATATTTTATTTTTATTTTATTTTTTTTGCCAACTCTAAACTTGAGAGAGTTTGGTCGGAAACGCGTGAGTCAGTTCTTGTCTTTCTTTTCATCATTTTATGTAAGAAAACTTCTTTTTTTTTGGAAACATTTATGTAAAAATTATAAGTAAATGGCGTAACAATAATTATTTTTCCCTAACATCATCATTGTTACTTTTTTAAACAAATTGGTAAGAATTTATAACCAAATCCCATACATGCGTCATGGAAACAAAAGTTAATTATGTTACTATTTCTAGCATTTATAATGATTGATTATGATTGTAATTAAAATATAATAAGTCGAATTCTTGTACCTGGCTAAACTTATAAGATGGACTGTTCAAGAATTGGACCACGTTAAATTAGTTTGTTACGTTACATTGATCACTTTTGTATGGTAATGGATGTATATTTTATCAACCAACTAAAAAGTTGATTAACATTTATATAATGAATTAAGAACTATGAAAATATGCACACTAGGTAACATAGTGGACTCGGTCTAACAACCCTCACGGGAGCTACTTTTTAATCTGAATCTTGACATAAACTTATGGTCTCAGCCATTTGGACTTTAACTTTTGGACCGCAATTCAACTGCTTTTATACTATGCATGTCAAAGTGGATTATGCCATTATCTGATCTTTATAACGTGGCAAGGATGCTAAGAAATAAATTATTTACATGGTAAATTTAAAATTATGTATTTGATAGATAAATAAAAAGTCAGAAAAACAATATGAACTGGGTATCAAAATGGTGGTGGTAGCGTGCATCACTCTTTTGCATAATGCGTATGCCACTATACCAACAAACTATTAACTTTCTACTTGTAAACATTTATATTATTTTGATTTTTCATAACCAGGGATCCCTGACCAAAAATCAAATTAGTGTAAAAAGAAAATCATTTTCTTTCGTTGTTTAAATCATCCACAGTGGTGTTGAAAAACAAGTATGATATCCAACAATTATTAATTATTATAACTATTGTGGAGCAGCTCGACCCATTATTAAAGTACTTGAAACAATTTTATTTTTCTTATAAATTATGAGAATGGAAAAACGTAACCGAGCTTCAAATTTTCGAGGTTAAAAATTGAAAGCAAGACACAATAAAAATGTTTATAAAAGTATACCCCAATTTCTTTTGAATATTAAAGTTATTAACCATGACGAATATTTTTCCGAATACCAGAAAGGAAAAAGGGAAAAAAAGAAACGCGAGTACATGGCGCCGCCAAATTAGTCGATAAGATGAAAAAGCAATCTATAGAAGATCCGGTTCGGATGTCCGGTTAGAGTCCGGTTTACGGATAAGGTGTTTAGGTCGGTAAAGGTGCGATGTGGGACCCAAGAGATACACGGACCACAGAAGAAGTCTACGAAGAGTTGGACTCTATTGGGCCCACCTACCTTCAACTAGAGATTGTCTACGATGCAACGAGTGTGTTGTGTATATGTTACCCAACCTATTTCTTTCATAGCTCTGGAATTTTCACCTAAAATCCAAAATCATCCAAATCAACTAATCAAATGGCTAAAATTTACTTTTAGTAGTTTACAGTTTAATATAAAAATATCAACCAGCAATAACTTAACATTAACGTTCTTTAGATTTATTTTCCATACTGTGTACACTTATTTATTCAAGTCATGTGCTCTTGTATTTGGTAGGTGTAATAACAAGTTTTTAAAGATTTACAGTTTGGTATTACTTAACCTATATTTTAAGATAATTCCACTAGGTTCAGTTGGATATTGAACTTTTTTTTTAAAGTGTTTATGTGTCTTGAACTGAATTTAGTGGATATCTAAAAGTTATATAAATGTCTAAGTTTTTTTGTCAAATAATAAAATGTTTTAAGTTATTATCTAAAAAAAATCCATACAAAAATTTTGATTAATCAGTGTTGAAATTTCTTAAAGTTTATAAAACACACGCATATAGACTTCATCAATTCAGTGTTAAATTTTTAATTCTATTCTCGTGTAATGATTTTAATTTATATAAATCAACATATGTAAATGCATGATTATTGCAGAGTTTTTAAGATAAAGTTATTAACGTAATATAAAAACTGTTTTTTAATTAAAATTAAAAGACAATTCTTCGTTCTACGAATCATGTAATAATCATAGTTTAAGAACTCTACGAATCCTACAATAATCACGGCTTAAGAGTACAGTCAGTCTTTAGCCAGTAAAAAGATTAAGAAAGGACAGGAAGTCACCTTTTATCATCCAGTAGTATCCTGGGTCAGGATTCCTGACAACTGTCACCTGAAATAAAAGAGAAAAAATATTGTTAATAACTGAGTGCCTAAAATTCCATGAGCGTCCTCTGCACATATACCCTACCATCATAAGGTGATAAGTTTAGATGATAACTATAGATTTAATTTGCTGAAACCATGAGATATTACAGACATTTTAAGAACTTCACATTCCTAATTGTTGGAGAAATGAGAGAGAAAATCACATTTGAAACTCAATAATTTAACCGACGAATAGTTGATCTATTGGCTAAAACTCTTGAATCACCTAATAAGGATATAAGATACGGCATGTTTGATTTTCGTTGGGATAGAAATGATCTTCTAAAAAACGTTAATGTAGTATGGTTTGTACCTTCTTTATAAGATGTACAGGCTTCTGAAACCACAACTTTTTAGTGATTCAAAAAATAAAACTCAATAATTCAATTCATTGGTGATGTCTTCTTACCCCAAAAAAAAAAAATGAAACTATTATTTATATATATAGCCAGTGATATTCGAGATTCGACGTTTTATTGTTTTTTTTTATAATTCCAAATAATTTATATTAAACCACGAAAATGGCTATTCAGAACTAATTTTTGTTGTTACTGTTGGAAGCCAGCTTAAATACGGCATAACATACCAACAAACATCAATTGCTTATAATATCTTCCAAGGACTTAGCTAAAAATATATATCGGAAAAGTAAGATAAAATGTTTTAACTCTATGCATCCACAAAACTATGGACGGGGATGGGGTCAGTGACTAAAGAAACAACAAAGGAATTAAAAGAGCAAAAACAAAAGGATGCAAAATAAGAGAGAATGGAGGTAAACAGATCATGAGAAAAACGAAAACATGTTTGGTCCCTTTTGGGATCACATCAATCTTGACCACAGTACACAATATAGGCAATGGTCGACGCCAAATTGTTGTAGCCAGAACTTTGGCTACACATGTCCACACCAGTCTAAAGATAAGATCATGGCATTTCATCTTGGTTAAATTAAATAAACCATAGTCTAATCAGGTCATGTCATCAATTAATTCAGTCAGTATTTGTTTCAAACCAACAAACCAAAGGTTGAAACTCAAGACTTTTTATTTATTTATTCTCGAAATGTAGGTTAAAAATAGTACTCCCTCCCCTCTGGTTCATAATAAGTGTCGTTTTAACTTTTTGCACACAGATTAAGAAAACATTTAATTTTGCATATTTTCTATAAAAAAACATCATTATCTATACACCTAATCATATTTCAATCAATAAAAAATTAAACTGGAAAATAAAATTAATAAATTATGCATTGAAATCCTAAAACGACACTTATTTTGTAACGAAAATTTTTCTCTAAAACGACACTCTTTGCGAAACAGAATGAGTATTATTTAATTATTTTTAAAAAAATATTCAAAAGGAGAAAGTTTTTCTAGTTTAATAAACTGAATACCGCCAAAAAAACTAGACCGAATATTTTTACTTGTTTTTTACACCACGACATTTTTGTATTTTAATCCTGATGGGAACGTATAAACCACTTTAAACTCCGCTTTAGGTGAATTCGAACTCATTCACGTCGAAAATGACATGAAAGATTAAAGAATCTAGTCCAATCAACTATTGTCTTCGTAAGTATATATATTAAACTTGAATATATACTTTTCAAGGTTTTAACCCCATATTTGCTTAAGGAAAAATTACTTGAAATGTTAATTTCGCCATAAACATGTAATACTGTCATGAACAATGGAATAGGCTTCAGATTTTGTTATATATTGTAACGGACAAAGACAAAAAAAAAAAAACACCTTTGGGAATTAAATCACATAATAGCTAGATATGATATTCTAGTATTACAGATTTGTGTAGATAACGAGCCGAGTACAAAAACAAGTGACCAAATATACCTTTGTTTGGGAATATATTGGTCCCAAGAAACACAGTAACTCACTGTTCTTCTGTTTACTTGTTTTGTTCCTTATAGTTAGACTGTAGATAAGGTTCACTAAAAATATTCCATATCCATTTTTAAGTAATACATACGAATGTTTTTTCGATTACAAAAAAAGTAATGAAACAATAACAAGATTGGTAATATATACTGAAGCAATGCAAGATTGGTAATGTTTATTAGATATAGAGAAGAAAGTGTTAACAGTCACTTGCTTTTATAAAGAATCTTTTGTGTTCAGATTAAACCCTTCAACAGTGTTTGAAAATGAATTACACAAAAGAAAAGTCTGAAATGTAAAAGGAGATCAGAGCAAAGTACTTGTGACTGTGAGGAGGTGACGACTTGAAGAAGAAGAAGAAGGTGAAAGAGCAAATGCAATTAATGCTTCTTTAGGACTTTTCTAAGTGTGAATGTGAGCTTTTTATTTTTGGGAAGGTCGAAACAAACTCTTTCTTCACCCGACCTTTTGCTTCTCCATTTATACTTGTGTTTATAACTTTATATTAAGCATATAATATCATTTGTTATTATACATCTTATATTTCTTTCAGTCTATAGTTTCATGCCACGTGTACTAAAAAGTTTTTTCATTTATTTTATTATTTAAAAATTTAAATTTTTATGTTTCTTACAAATTTTTATCAATCAATAATAGTAAATTATAACTTATAAAAACTGATTACATTTCTTAAGTCTATTAACACCAAATTATTTGGAATTATTAATTAAATAAAAATGATGCATATATAGTCAAAATTTTAATATGTCTTTAATATGCGTAAATACATTTAATTTTATTCAAAAAGGAAAAATATGTGATTGAGAAAAAGCTTTTCTCTGTAACTCCTAGGCCCTTTATATGTGGCAAAAATAAATTATTTTATAGATGATTAATATTATTGCACAAATATTTGGCTCTATTTATTTATGAGGGAACATATTTTTGTATCTTTTGAGTAAGAGACAAATTTGAAAAATGTCGAAAACGAAAGAAGGAAATTTAGGAATATCATCTTCTATTTTTGTATTATCATAACATCACCCAAATTACTTTTGTTTTTTCTAATTTAGTTGCATCGTTGTGAAAATAATAAAGCCTTGGACAGAAGTGTCCTATTTAGTCTAGATCCAATCTAAACTTTCAAATAAAAAGAATACAAGAAAAGGAAAATGGTGACGATAATGTATAAATTTGGACAATAGTTCAATATACCACATATTTTCTATTTCCTTGTGATAACTAAAATGTAAGAACATAGATTTTTTTTAATATAAATATATAATATATGTGTGTGTGTTGGATTTTACTCTCCACTACTAAAACAAAACAATTTAGGAAACTTTTTAAAAATTATTAAAAAACAATCAAAGACATCTCTTTTTTTCTTGTTTGATAATGAATAATTTATTTATCTTCTGATTTGTTTATAGCGGCTGAAAGCTGGATATATTCCTAACTTTTCATCGTGACTTGTGAGTGACAAGTACGAAGAAATCAAAAACTTCAGGGTAATATTTAGCGCTGCAGTATCTTATCTGTTAAATTTGAATTGATTTTTTATTTATTTTGATTTGTTTAAAAAAAACTGAATATTTATAAATATTTAAAACAAAATAAATATTAAAAATCAATATCCATTAAAAATAAAACAATCATAAATACTAAAAAAATAGAAGCAAATATTCAATACACTCAATTTTTTATACATACAAATGTATATATAGCTAAATATAAAATTTTAAATGTACAATCTTATATAATTATTATTTAACATATAGTTTTATTAAATTTATTTATAAAATATTATATTAAGAAAAATATATAAAATCATTATAGAAAATTTATAAAATAAATAATTTCATCAGTTTTTACTTTGGTTTTTATATTGTGTAAAAATATTTTTTTAAAACAAATTTGTACAATTTTGTAGATTTACTTATATTAAACAAAGTGGATTAGGTATCCGTAAATATATTTAAATATTCGCAAATATTCATAAGTTTTTCAGATATCTGAAAACCTAGATATTTATATTTTTTTGAAGCAACGTAAATCGAAAAATAAAAAATCTATGAAATATAAAGAAAATCAGAAATACTCAAAAATGTGATAACATTTGATCTGTGCCTACCCGTAATGATAGTGATTTCTCTCTCTTTGATTTTTTCTCTTTAGTATACCATAGTAACCATAGCAGTAACTCACATTTATAGACTGCAGTTTAAATTAAACCGGAGAGGAAAACGAAAAACCAACGTAGACCGGAGATATATCATGGTTCTTTCACCGATTGGACCTCCGGTTTGTGTAACCACAGCTTATCACATGTCATTTGACTCCAAATCAGAAAGCTTGATTAAAATCTGTGGTATTTATCCCACGTGTAATATATATTCACTAAACATTATTTGTAAAATTATTTACATATGTATTATCATTACATTCAATTCCAACAAAAAATATGATAAATTTTTGTTTAAAAGATTAGATGACATTAACCTAATTATAAAATCTACTATTTTTTATAAAAAAATATTTTATTTTGGCAATATTTTATATAATAATGATTATTTAAGCATATATCACTATTAATGTAATTTATTTGTATAAATATTTATTTTGGTAAAATATTTAAATATATTAGTATCTAATAAATATAATAAAAATAAACTAAACATAGTTACAAATTTATTTTTTAACATCAACCTATATATCATATTTTATATATATATATATATATATATATATATATATATATGTAAGTGTACATCAACAAATATAAAACTAAAGTAACACTAACCAAATAATTTTTTGATAGTTAAATAATTAAAATTTTATTAAAATTTATTGATTCATTATATTAATTAACAAATTATTTTTTACCAATTTAAAATATTTTAACTAAAACAAGAAAATCCAAAGTTTATTAAACTTTATATATTTAAATATAAACATATTTAAAACAAGTAAGCTAATATAATATATTTTTATATAATGTAATCTTTAATTCTATTAAAATTTAAATAAATAAAAGTAATATAGTTAAAACAAATAAAAAATAAGAGTACGAAAAAATACATTTATGATTTTTTTTCAAACTGATAAAGCTAATATATAGAATAATAATGTCTAATGTATACTATTTTTTTTAAAAAATAGTATATTTTAAATTATTATTTATGTGCGTTGCATATGAATATTATATTATAGAATATATATATGTATATACACATATTTAAAATTATGTGATAAAAACTTTTTTCAACACTATGTGATAAAAACATATATAAAATAAATAATCAATAAGTATAATATAATTTAAATTAAAAATTATTTTTATAAAATGTAATCTTAATTACTAAAATTTAAATAAAATCAAAGTAAAATTGTTAAACTAAATCAAAAAGAACAAAATTTAGTTGCACGAAAAAAAATTGGAAGAAAGAAAGTCTTATGAAAGAAGAGTAGAATGCTCCCAGGCACGAAGCACGAGGCTATTGTTGAAAGTTGATTCCTCACTAATTTTCATTGTAGTTTTTTACTTCTTTCGCCATAGTAGATACTATTTACCAGTGCACCAAATTTCCAGCGAAGATCTTGTTTACCCTCTCGGCTCATTAGAGCCTGAGCTTCTTCCTGACGGTCTCAAATTGGCGGTCCAATGGGTCAAATAATGCATATCTGGAATGAAGAATGCTACATAAATTCCCTTTCTTTAAGTTCTGTCTCCCTCTACGGGAACATAACCATATGAGCAACATCATTTATTTGATCTCCTACTGTCTAGTACAATTGTTTTTACCTTGCTACTAAGGTCATTTTATCACAAGATTATACCATCTACCGCGGTATGTGTATTTACTCCAAGATTCAAATATACTTTCTATTGATGGCTCATCGTATCTCCCGGTTGAAAAAGAGAAATGGAAGGCTGACCTACTAAGAAAATCTCAAAGACCACCGGTCCAAATCCCTGATGTCGACACTAGAGATTTGATAGAAAAAAACGGTTTACTCTGTTAGGTCGAGTAACAAATCCAAATATCCAAAAAACTAGAGCACTCGTGAATTTCTTTCTGCAACACTGGAAGGTGGAAGGAACATTCACAGGACAAACACTAGGGCCAAACATGTTTCAATTCAAATTTGAATATGAACAAGATTTGCAAGTGGTCCTCTCTAAAGCGCCCTATCACTTCAAAAAGTGGATGATGATCCTCCAGCGCTAGGAACCAATAGTCTCAGATTTCTTCCCAGCACTCATTCCTTTCTGGATCACAATCCATGGCCTTCCTCTCCATTACTGAACAAAGGAAGCACTTGAGACCATTGGAAACGAACTGGGACCAGTGAAGGACTTTGATGTAAAACAGGGGAGCGTTAGAGTTCTGGTTAACGGACTTAAACCACTTGAAATAACTCTGGAAGTCAGTACTTCCTCCGGAAATCTGAAGCAAGTGGAACTTGAATATGAAGATCTGGAGAAACATTGCTTCGTTTGCCACTCACTCTCCCATAAAAAGTATGATTGCCCTTCTCGGCTACCGCCTCACAAGGATCTCATTCCCACTAATATGGGCATTTCTCAAACGCGCACAAGAGAGAGGCTTGAGGCAGACAAAATATGTCAAACAGAAAGAAAGCAAGCGAGATCTGACTCTGATCACCTGTCTCATGGTATTAACTCTAGGTATTCACAGAGAGATGATAGCAGAGCGACTTCTCAAGGAATTGACTGGAGGCAAGATAAAAAAAATTTCGCTTTACTTATGGAGCAAGGAAAGACCCCCACCGTCAAACTTATGCCCAAGCTGCTCAACTTTCAAACACCCGTCCATCAGCAAAATCAAGATTGTCTTTCTCAAGGGAGAGTGCTGCTACCACCGCAGGAGGATCGAAAGCTAGACATCACAATGCTACATCAAGAAAGGAGTGGAGACATGTGGTCGCAGGCACCCATGGAGGATCTGGCTCAAAATCTGTCACCTCCCATAACTCCCATGTTTCCCACACTCCATCTCCTCGCCCACATCGTGAAGATGGAACTATGCATTCAGCAACTCCCGATTCTAGCCAACTGCAGCAATATGGGAGTGTGCCATCCCAAGAGAGAAGATCAGTCCTAAACAGACTCTCCTTTCCATCAGAACGAATTCCATTGCTACATGATGGTGTAGCAAACTCACAATCCGGAAGTCTCCAAGAAGTGGAAATCCAATTTATGGAGGAAACAAGGCCATTTCAACTTTCTGGTGGTAAAACCATTACTTCTAGCTTCCGTAACCCGATTGAAGAGAACACTGGACCTTATGATCCAATCCAAGACCGATCCCCGATAAGGACTCTTAGTGAAGATAAGCTCCATGTCTCTTTACGACTCGGGCCCCTACGGGACACTGAACTAGATGAGGAAGACAAAATTGTCATCCCGAAAAAATCACCTGCCTTGAAAATACTAGCTTCTACGGTATCACGAGCAGACAAAGGAAAAAGGGTCATGCCTCCCCAAGCGAAGAGACAAACCTGTAGAAGCCCACTCCATGGAGTCAGTCTTAATAGACGAAGAGTGACCAGAGCTCAGAACTCACCACGTCCAAAAATTCTTCAGGATGCAATAAAAACTGGGACAACTACGTCAAAACGAGCGGGAGGCACATAACCTCAAATGAAGATAATCCCACCCACCGAGAAAAAGAAATGAATGGATTTTCGGTCCGCTCCAAAATCTCTTCCTTAGTCTCGATATCCTGGAACTGTCAAGATATCGGGAGGGACCTGGCAGTTCGGCGTCTATGAGGGTTCCATTCAAAGAACCCTCCGGACATAGTGTTCTTGATGAAAACGAAAAGACAAGATAAAGATATCTACAAAATGTACAAGGGTACTGATTTTAAAAACCTGTTTACTGTACCTCTGACAGGCCTCAATGGAGGACTAGCCCTAGCTTGGAAGGATAATGTGGAATTGGAGGTCTTATTTTCCTCACCCAATGTAATCAATACAAAAATTGTTTTCAATAATAAAACTTTCTTTGTATTGTACGTCTACGAGCACCAAACAAGGAGGATCATCCAAAGTTCTGGG
Source organism: Sinapis alba (assembly GCA_012274485.2). Taxonomy (NCBI): domain Eukaryota; kingdom Viridiplantae; phylum Streptophyta; class Magnoliopsida; order Brassicales; family Brassicaceae; genus Sinapis; species Sinapis alba. The sequence goes on from MU106464.1 coordinate 45,518, forward strand.
AATTTATGTCTGATCTTGGAGCCCAACGCACTTCCGCTTGGCTGATCACTGGTGACTTCAATGATCTCTTAGACAACTTTGAAAAAGTGGACGGACCCCTCAAATGAATGGATTTTCTCCCACCAACTCCTCCTTGAACAAGCTTTAACTGCAGAAACCCCTGATACAACTGTCATCGATTCCCTAAAACAGACCTTGGAGAAAGCTTATGAAGAGGAAGAATCCTTATGGCGCCAGCGTAGTCGGATTCAATGCTTAAGTGGAGGAGATAAAAACTCAAGTTTTTTTCATGCTGTTACAAGGGGACGTCGAGCTTGCAATAAATTCGCGATCGTGGAAGATGATTCGGGCCAGGCTTACTTTGAGGAAGACCAAATAGTCAAAGCCTTTGTGAACTTATATCAGAACCTTTTCTCATCAGGCTTTACAAATGCCAGTGATATCGTAGAAGAAGCACTAGCGCCTAAAGTATCAACCAAGATGAATCAAAGGCTGATATCATTACCCGATAAGGCAGAAGTGCAAGCTGCAGTTTTCTCCATTCACCCGGATAAGGCAGCGGGACCTGATGGTTTTTCAGCAAGGTTCTATCAAGCTTTCTGGGATGTAATTGGTGATGATATATTCCAGGATGTGAGACAGTTTTTTGAAACAAAACATCTCCCCCCCGCGCCAAAACGAGACACACGTCAGGCTGATCTCCAAGATAACATGGGTAAAGAAAGTCTCTGATTATCGGCCAATAGCTCTGTGTAACACACAATACAAGATAGTGGCTAAGATACTCTCAAGGAGACTTAAACCCTACCTCAACGACCCGATCTCTCCATCTCAATCAGCGTCTGTGGCAGGGCGGTATATAGCAGACAATGTGCTTATCACCCATGAGATGTTGCACTTTCTCAGACGCAAAGAAATATGTCTCGATGGTGGTCAAAACCAACATGAGCAAGGCATATGACATGATTGAATGGGGCTTCTTAGAACTTGTTCTTCGGAGAATGGGCTTCCACGAGATTTGGACATCTTAGGTCCTAGAGTATGTCTCCTCTATCTCGTACACTTTCTTAATCAAAAGAGGACCGCAAGGGAGAATTGTATCGATCTAGACTCTGACAAGGAGATCCCCTATCGCCCTATTTGTTTATACTCTGCATCAAGGTTCTTTCCGGTCTTTGTAATAAGGTGATGGCAAATGGCAGTTTTCCAGGAATAAAGGTAGCTCGAAACTGCCCCCAGATAAACCACCTTTTGTTTGCCGATGATACGATGTTCTTTGGGAAGTCAAATTCTACAAGCTGTGCTACTCTCATCACTATCCTCAATAAGTATGAGAGGGCGTCTGGACAATGCATCAATAGAGCTAAATTCGCCATTACTTTCTCTTCGAAAACTAACAGTTCTGCAAAGGAAAGGGTAAAGAGAGAGCTAAATATTTGTAAAGGAAAGGGTAAAGAGATAGTTAAATATCAGCAATGAAGGTGGTATAGGAAAATATCTCGGGCTTCCGGAATATTTTGGTTGAAATAAGAGAGATATCTTCGCCTCAATTGTGGACATGATTCATCTGCGGGCGCATGGTTGGACAACAAGATTTATGTCCAGTGCAGGAAAACTAGTGCTCCTCAAATCTGTTCTTGCCGCGATGCCTACTTACGCCATGTCTTGCTTCAAGATACCGACATCGCTCTGCAAACAAATACAATCGGTGCTCACTAGATTTTGGTGGGACATGAAACCTGAGTTGAGAAAGCTTTGCTGGATATCTTGGGATAGGTTGACTAGACCAAAGAGTGCAGGGGGTCTTGGTTTTAGAGAGATGGAGATTTTCAACGATGCCTTGCTTGCAAAGCATACTTGGCGACTCCTAAAAGATACCACTTCTCTACTAGGTCAGACTCTCCTCAACAAGTATTGCCGCAAAGGGAATCTCTTGGAATGGTCGGCTCTAAACTCTGCCTCTTATGGTTGGAGAGGAATTCTGGCTTGACGCGATATAATCAAGAGAGGTATGAGCTGGTTGATTGGGAATAGGGAATCAGTTTCAGTATGGAGAGAAAATTGGCTCTCCCCATCTCACCAAATGAGTCCAATCGGCCCTCCTACAAACAAATCACAGAACCTGAAAGTTAAAGACCTCCTCCTTCCTGATGGCTCGGAGTGGAACGTGGAGGTTATTCGTAAACACCTTCCTCAGTATGAAAGCTATATCAGGAAAAAATCCCATGTCTGTTACTACAGGATGAGAGAATCTGGTTAGGTGAAAAATCAGGTAGTTACTCAACGAGATCAGGGTATGCTCTCGCTAAAGTAAACGTCGAGGATCCTGGCTCTGAATTTAATTGGAAGCAATGCATTTGGAATGTAAAGTGCTCTCCAGAACTCCAACACTTTCTCTAGAAACTGAAAGTTATGCTTTCGCTGTTGGAGAATCTCTAGTTAAAAAGGGAATCCTTGCGGAAGGGAAATGCAAGCGATGTGGTGCTTCAGAATCGGCCGTCCATGTCATGTTCACCTGCCCTATAGCGAAACAAGTATGGGATCTCTCCCCTGCTTTATTCACTCAAAGGATCTTCTACTCAAAGGATGTACAAAGATGTGTGTGCTACCCCCGACGGGTCTTACCTCCCCACTTCACCCGTGGATCATGTGGGTGTTGTGGACAAGCAGGAACCAATTCACGTTCGAAGATAAGTCTTTCTCTTAATCGGAGATGATGATGAAGTCAATCAAGCTGGCCAAAGAATGGCAATCAGCTCAACCGTTGCCAAAACCAAACTATGTTTCATCTAAAGACTTGCTTGTATCGAACCGAAATGATACACCTCTTCCATCCCACCAGGTACCTCATGATTCCCTGCTAATTTAACTCAGATGCTGCGTGGAATGGCACTACCTGTGACAGTGGTTTGGGATGGAGTGAAACGGATTCTGGGGGAACTGCTTGCTTCTAAGGATCCTCTTTCCGACGCTATGTTGTTTCAGTCTTAGTTGCTGAAGCTCTGGCGCTAAATTCAGGCCTTCAACATGCCGTATTGCTGGGGTACAAGGGTGTGATCTATTTATCAGATTCTCGCTGTCTAGTTGACCTCCTCTCAAAGAAGTCCCCTCCCGTGATATAGCTCTTAAAGGACTACTCCATGACATCTGCGTGTTGAGTAGCTCCCTTTCTTCTATCTCTTATCGTTTTATTTTTCGTACCTGTAATTCAGTTGCTGATAGCAGACAAAAGAACGCTTTGTTTATGCTATCTATCTCTCCCATTCTGGGATGAAAACTTTGTAGTTCTGAATATACTAATGAAGTTATGGTTTAAACAAAAAAGGTTGCACGGAAGATTCATCGAACGTACATTTTCTGTTTCATAATCAAAATCAGTAGCTTACGGAATTTCATTTTAAAAAAACGCTTTTAAAATTTCTTATTTAAAAACATGTTTACAATTCCATTTGGAATCACTCTTCTGTTTAAAAAACACAATGTGATAAATAAACAAAAGTATAAAAATCATGTTTTTGTTTTTATATAAAATCTAAAATCTAATAGTAATAAAATAGAGAAAATAAAAAAATAAAAAAAATTAAACTAATACTATAAATTATTTTTATACATTGAGGTTTTTATTAAAGATAGACCATATATATTCAAATATGTTTTGTCAATTATTTAAGAAATATTAAAAATAGCTAAATATAATAATTTCTTACAAACTTAATTAATGTGTTTCACAATTGTTATATGAAATAATTTTAAATTGTTATAAATAAATAAATGCTTTATTTTTAAATTGAATCATATAAAATTTTAGACATAAATTTTATAATATTTTATATTCTAATATATATATTGATATAGATATACGGTTCCAACATGTACACATTTCTTATTTGTTATAAATTTACATTTATAATATATATTATATTAAACATAAATACTATATAGTTAAATATGATAAGATTATATTAAACTAGAAAGTTAACCTATTTTATATTTACAAAATACTTTTATTTAAATACCTATTATCATTCACTGTTAAAATAGTTTAAAATTTGTAAACTTTGTATTATATTTATATAAAATAAATTTATTTCTACAACTACATATCATATTTTCATTTTTTAAAAATTCAATAAAATACATTATTTACAAATTTTATATATAAAATATAGTAGTATATAACTAACATTCAGTTCATGTATTATTTAAAAATATACAATTAGAAAAATTTGAAATTTTAATAATTCATTAAATATATAATGATAAATCAACATTAATTATAAATTTAATGTTTATTTTAGTTATTCCAAAATCTGTTGAAAATATATAAAAATCTTACCAAAAAACAAATATATTTCTAAAATAATGAATTTATTTAGTAAAAAAATTCAAAAGTCATATAATCATCCAAACTTAAAATAATTTATAATTCTATAAATTTGTCTTGGCAAAAAATAAAATTTTAAAATAAACATTCAAATGCAAAATAATAGTAATCCAAATTTTACGAAATTTAAAATCATAAATGCTAAAATATAATGTTTTGAAATGCAACATGAAGAAGAAAAAATTATGTTACTAAAAATAAAAATATTATTATATTTTTTAATCTTAATTTAATATCAAAAAATAGAAAACTTAATATTATAACATCCAAAATATCATATGTTGATAAAATTTACTAAAATAATATGATAGAGGTTACTACGTATAAAATTTACTAAACATATAGATAAATTACTTAAATATAATAATTTATAAACTTATAACCGCATACTAAAATGAAATATTGTAAAGTATATTTCTAAAAAAAAACACAAAATCAAAATATAAATTATCCAAAACAAATATATTTTCTATAATGTAACTAAATAAATTTTAAAATGTATAGTATGCAAATTTTATAAATTAAATAATATATTTTGAAAGAGCATTGTTATTTGATTATTTTAGATTATTAATTTATCGTACAGAAGTCAAAAATATATTAATTTGTAATAATCAATAATAACAAAATATAATATATAAAAATAATTATATATTAATAATGACGAGTAAGAAACTTAAACAAAATATCATAGTTATTTTTATTAAAATTATATATTTATAAAATTAAAAAAATACCAGTATGGACATACATATAAAATTTTAGTTATATATTTTCTGTGTTTTATTTTAATTTTTGTTTTAGATTTGTGTAGATAAATTAATAAATTTTATATTAAAATTTTAAAATAATATTTATTTTGTAGCAAATTTTTTTTATAACGATAATTAAACATAAGTGAGGAGGTGTTTCTTTAGATCTTTTTCTACCGGGCGTGCTTTGACTTTTTTGTAAGAGACGTGCTTTGTTTCAAATATATTTAGTCTCTAATATATTCGATCTATGTGATTCGTATAAATAAAAACCTAAACTCACCACGTAACTTTACAAATTGTTTTTTTTTTTCTGTTATAGGAAGAGAAGGATCGGGCAACACTGGGACTTGTCTTACATCAGACTTCGTTTTCTTCTTAACTCACCACATATCTGTCAAGCGATAACTACGAACCTCATTATTATTTTATTTTGTGAATAGACACCGTCATTATTTTTTTCAATAGACACCGTCATTATCAAACTGATGAACAAATAAAATTGCAACTACTGCAACAACACGAATTTGAGTGTGATAAAGTGTATATTATTACCTTTGAAAGTGAACTTAACACCTAAGCCTACCTTAAAAGTGCTTAGTACATACTTTTCAGGTTCTGTAACCACAAATCTCAATCTATGAGTTTATTAAATTATTGGACTATGAGAGAGCAATAATAAATAAATTATGATGCTAATCATCGAGCACTAAAATACTGATAGACTATGAGTTTATGACTTATCCCTTATATATTACCAGAGATATAGCTCATGAGCAAGTGCGGAACCGTGGACATAGTTATTGCTCTATCTAAATATGTAGAAGTGATGTCGTGTTTTGATGTGTTTTTTGATTTTCAACGATTTGTATTGTAATAAGATTAAGATGGAGTGATAAAGTATGATACTTTTTTGTTTGTTTGATATTGCTTTATCTAATCACATGAGATTTTATTCTAAATTTATGTTTTAGTAGCTACTAGTATCACAATGTGCATTTTTTATTTCTGTTTAGAAAAAGTGTATGTTTTTTCAGTCAAATAAAATTTATTTATTAATAAGCGCAAAATTTGTCATATTTTTCTTCTATATTTGTTGTACATTTATTTTTTATATTTATTATATTTAAAGTACTACTTATCTAGTTTTTTCATATAATAATTAGACTAGTTTAAGATATTAATTTTGAATACGATAATTTTATCTTATTTGAAAAAGATATTCTATAAATATTTAGATCAAAATAATTTCTTTTTTATAAATGCACTTTTATGAAACGTAACTTTTTTAGTTAAATAAATTTACATTATTTTTAAAACTTTTAAGCATGTATATTACTATATCATTTTATTGTTACGTCTTAACTTTAATACACTATCTTAAAATCACATATATATAGCTTGAAACTTATAATATTATCTTTTACCCTAATACATTTATTCTTTTGAAATATTTATATCCTAAATTATGATATACAATTGCATATCTATTTTTAATGCCCTTACATTTTATTTGTGTTATATTGTGCAGTTCATAATTCTATTGTGTTTTATTATTTATAATTCTATGTATAATTTGTTATACATTTATATGATACATTAATGTGATTATTTAAAGCTATGGTATAAATAAAATATGAAACTTTTTGGAATTCATTTATACTGAAAATTAATTGATAATTATATAAATTAAAATTATTATATAATAATACTTTAAATGCATTTTAAGGGGAATTATAATTTTACCATAAATATGATATTATTTTTCAAATTTATTTCTGAAGGACAAATGTTTTCTTAAATATCTTAAGTTTGTGATAAGAAAAAATACTAAACCAACCCTCTTAAATCATTTATATATTAAAATTATTTATAGAAGGTTATAAATTCAAATCCACCCTTAAATACTAATTCGTAAATAATAATCACCAGAACCAAAGCCCAATAGTTAGAGTATTTTTGATTGAATGTATGTTTACAAAGTGGTATCCAACTTATAGTATTATGCTGCTATTATTTGCTCCGTAGTAGGACCAACATTGATATCAATACCCAAAAGCTGCTATAAAGCAGTCATCTCCTCCGTAACCTCACATCTCAAATTTTCCATGTTCTCAACGTAATCGCATTTGAGACTAGTGAGGTGTTCAAACTCAATCAGAGAAAACCTCGCCGGTTCCAGACCAACAAGACACCAAAGCTCATACTTCTTCTTGATGTCAAGCTTGAAACAGAGCATAAAGTGAACCAGCCTTGATGTTCAAGCAAAATTTAGCTCACTGAACTTGAGGAAGATTCCCAACTTTGAGTCCCTCAGCTCCTGGTATTCGTCTGGATGTAGAGCAGACCTGATGGCAGAATACAACTTCGTATCATCAATATGATACATAATGCTTTTGACTGGTTCAAGCTTTTCCCTTACGGTAAATAACCTCTTCGGGAGTACTGGTAAATCCATTTTCAGTATGTAAACAACAATCAAAACCAACATCTTAAACACAAACCAAACAGAAAAAAGTTTATAAACTAGTAAATTTAGGGGTTAGAAGACTTCCTGGTAGAATGTGTGTAGATGACTTCTTTGTAATTCGTTTAGGTAAGAAGACTTTTAGATAAGTCGTCTGGTACTAGACGACTTATCTGAAAGTTGTCTGGTACTATACGACTTACCTGGAAGTCATCTGAGACAAGACGACTTACCAGGAAGTCTTCTGGAACATCGTGTTAAACCTATAGATCTGAAAATCGTGTTAAATATATAGATCTGACGTTTGAAGTAACTAACTAGATTGAACGGCTACAAATGAATGAACTTACAGTCGGATGCGAAGAGGTACTGGTCGGCAACGACAACAGTGGTTACAGATCTGCAAAACAAGACGGGAGATAAGAAGTAAGACTATAAAATTAGGGTTTAACAGCGACGAAAATGATTCGTCTTAAGCAAAACACTGAACGACAGCAAAGAGGAAGAACTTACCGGTGGTGAGATCGGCGGCGAAATTCAACGAAACGCAAACGTTTAGATCTAGAAAAAAATGAAGAGAGTTAGGTTACTTTTCCTCGGCCGTGACAGGGAAACGATATTCGACGGAAGAAACGAGGTTATCGGTGGTGAGATCGACGGAAAACGGCTAAAGGTTTCAACGGAAAATGGCTAGGCTTTCGACGAAAAAATTGCCTTCGAAATTGCGTTTGAAATCGTCTTAGAGAGAAAACAGCTATGGTTTCTTTTTTTTCCAGCAAACAGTGAAAATAACAGTGAAAAATAACTATTGATATTTTCGGTAAAAAAGGTGGTTAGATAAATGTAATTCAGTAAAAGTAAGAGTTATGTACAGTTTGGACGACTTCTGGGTAAGTCGTCTAAAACCTAGACGACTTCCTGGAAGTCGTCCGAAACCCTAAATATAAAATCTAACTCAAATAACTAACAAAATAACATTTAAACACTTTGTTAAACTTAATATCAACTTTAAAAGTGTTTAATATACACAAATCTAAACACATATACCTCAAATTTAAAATTTTCAAGAAAAAGTTAAGCTTTCAACCTCTTACCCTTAATAATGTAGATACAATACTACAACATATGTTACCAAACCCTTAACCAACTAATACCATCACTTACTTCATTCATCTCATCTATGTGTAAATCAATTCAATTTTATTAGATCTTAATTTATATCATTTACAAAAGTTTATAATTACATTAAAAACATTTTTTCCCCTGTCGAAATATTTCCAGGAAGTCGTCTCGCAGAAGACCTAAAAAATGCGCAGAAGACTTACTGGAGTTAAATTCGTGAAGCACACTATTTTTTGTTTGGTCATAAGGGGCCGTTTGTAATTTTACACAGTTTTTTTGTTTGGTTTGAGTTACTTTTGCATTTCATTTAAGTACAAATTTAGGTTTGCATTTAAAATCAAGTTTTAGGTTAATTTTGACAATTTTCCCTAATTATATACATAATAATTTGTTATATACATAATAATTTGTTAATTATCAATATATATTTTTATTTTTTATTTTATATTATATGTAAAAGAACATTGAATTGAATAAGTAATATTATGTAAAAGTATTTTGTAGATATAATGTTTATCTTACTTAAAACGTGGATCTTAAACTAATTAATTAAATAAAACATTAATCTACCATGATTATACTTTCTCTCTCTTTCAAATTCTAACTAGTTTTAGTTAAAATTACAAAAATTAAAAATATTGATTATCATTAAATATATAATTTCACCAATTATTAAAAGATTACATAATTTATTTGGTCATACAATATTCATTAAATATAAAAGTTGTATTGAAATGTTAACTATTTATATCATAAAATATTCTTTTTGCTGAAAAAACTTTATAAATGAAATAGAGGGAATATAATTTGGATAGGTAGCAAAGCCATCACTAATCATAATTGATCGTGAGTTTTATTTTTATTGTTTTATAGCCATCGCTATGAACAAAACTTCTCTTTCATTCACTAAAAAGAAGAGTATTTTTAAAAAAATTGAAATCTAGTGTGCATACTGTATTTTATTGACCGACGCAAATGATTTTTCTAACCGCAAAGCAGTATGTTCGTTCAGGTTCAGTATACGTTTTATCACTTGTTACTATTTTTGTTCTTTTCAACTGTAACAAATATTAACATAAGATAGCTGCTAAGAGTTAAAAATCGATACAATTTCTTTTCCCTAGAAATTATATGCAAATTAATACTTATCTAACCTTTCTTTTTGTTTGCCTTAGCCAAAAAATTTCCACACAATAATGGAAAAAGTCGATGTTGCTCTGTTGTCCGACGTTGATGGTTTGAGAGACCGTCGGCATCGCCGTCTTTGCCTTTTATGTTCTGGTTACACTACTACTCTTCTCATTCTCTAGTTCTCTAGTGCAATTTTTGTCGGTGACTCTTCGCTAAGTAAGAGATCCGGCGAAGACTTTCCCGTCTTAAGGTCTAACTCTCTGTTGGTGTTTCTCCGAGATTGCTACCATCCTTTTTACTCTGTATGTTTTATTTCCATCTTTTTCTTCAGGTTCTTCAAAGTGTTAAACTTCTCTTTGTACTCTCATGCAGTTTCGTCATAGCTCATCTATGCATTATTTTAGATCCCTTCAACTCCACCGCCACTCTACTCAACTCCTCCTCAACCCTATTCACCTTCGCTGCGTATCCACTCTGCTCCTCCTCATATCCCTTCACCTTCACCACATATTGTCTTCGCTCTTAGTCAGATCTCCCCACCTCCGTCACGAATCCTCTCAGCCTCTCCGAGACTCACTCTGAAAAGTATTGCTGTCCACGGGTTGGTACTATGTCACCATCCACCTCTGTCTCATCCTAGTAACCAAGCAAATCCTAACATGTTGCTCTGAATGTATCACACGGGCCGAGCTTATGCATCTGGAATAGGCATGTGGCTCAATCAAAATGCCTTGTGTGATATGGGTTTGGGTTTATGCTTCCTTTTCACTAGCGAAAAAATGTACCACCAACGTGTAGTCCTACTTTGACAACCTCTCTGTATCTCATTGAATAGTCACTTAAACTCAGTATCTCACAACTCTGTAAACTGCTATTTTTCGAGGCTGAACCGTCAACGGCTCTGTGTGTAGTTATACTCTGTCAGCCTATATGCACTTCATTTTAACGTCGGAAGATCCATACATCTCCAGAGACAGTTTCCAATTGTTCTCAAAATCCATTGGTTGGGCTCTTGAACGTCGATTTTGACTTCTTTGTGTTCATTTGAATGCGAACATTATGATTACAAGTAAATATTTTATATGGGGGTTCTTCTCTCTTTAGCTACTTCTATTTTTTGTTATGTTTTAGTTATATTAGCTCATCAGCTTATCAGTAAGTATTTATTTGGTTGTAACCGACTTAACCCATCAAACGTTTAATTTTAATATAAGTATTTGTTGTTTGAAAAAAAAACTGCTAAGAGTTACTTAACCCATATTTTCTGCCAAAATTTAAATTAATATAAACATTTTATTAAAAATAGATAGTGTTTATAATAATAAATATTTTGATATTTAAAGCAATAAAAACATTATAAGATAAAACAGTATATAATATTAACATAAACAAATTACATATATCAGGCACATAGTAGAACATTTCCGATATAATTATATAACAAATTATTTTAAACTGTACTAATTAAATTAAAATGTCATAAAGTGATCCAACTCAAGAAATGCTAAAGTTCAAAAAAAAAAAAAATCTCAAACTACATTTAGATATGAGTATATTATAAATATAAAAACTAAAACATAAAATATCATAAGTTAGACTGCGAGTGAGGCAGGAAGGTTCTCTTCATGTGCATTGAATCAAAACTGTTCTTGTTAAAGAATTAATCAAGCAACTAAATCAGCCTATTGAAGTTAAGGTAAACTGAGTAGAATACAGGAGAATTGAGGTAGGCTTCACATGTTTGCCTAGAGTTCACACCAATTTAATCTATGATTACAACATATGCAACTGTATGAAAAACACATATGCCAACTTTCACAATTATATATGTGTGAACTCAAACTACCACCTAAAAATGATAACAAATGATAACTAATTGTCAATTGTGTAGGGTTACCCAAAATCCACCAAATCAGCTTAGAATGTCTAGTACAGTCTCTAATAGACATGGGAAAAAACTCGGAACCGAAAAACCAAAACTGGAACCAAACTAACAAACTGGAGACCGGAACCATATCGAAACCCAAATAGTTTCTATATTTATATATCTGAAATAACCGAACCGAACCGAGAATTGAACGGATATCCGAGTATATGAAAATATTAAATATACATACATATAAAATAACTAAATATATACTTATAATTAAAAAATTATTAAAATTATCTAAAATATTTGAAAAAACTAAATTATTATAAAGTATCCGAACTATCTGAAAATATCAGGATATTTTATCCAAATATCCAAAATAACCTGAAATATCCAATTTTTTATTTGAATCATTCTAACTTTTCGATATTTTATCCAAAATACCCGATATTTAACATTAATTACCCGAACTATCCAAAATAACCAAACTGAAAACAAAACCGAATGAGAACCAAATTTTTTGGGTATTTCTGAGTTCTTAGTTTTACTATCCGAACTGAACCGAACCCAGAACTACCCAAACCGAACCCGAACCAAAAATAGCTAAGTAGTAGAAAAAATCGATTATCTCTCTATCCGAACTACTCAATATCCAAAATACATGAATTGAATCAAATTGATATTCGAAATGTCGCCTAGTCTCTTATAACCAAAATGCCTAGCATCTTCCAAACTATTAAATATGTTTTTACCACTCTTAAAACGTTCTGGAATAAATTGAACGGGAAAACGACCATTTCATACCCAATATATCGCGATATGTTCAATTCATACCTGACTTATACTACCGTGCAAAAACATACCTGAATTTTCAAAATTTCAAATAAAATACATGATGTTTATCTTTTTGGCGAAATCATACACCAATCGCCATATCAGCTGTCACGTCATCTAATTTTGTTGACGTAGATGTTATGTTAACAAATTTTGCTGACGAGGATGCCATGTGTACAATTTTTTTTTTTTTAAATAGTCGTTTTATAAAAATATATTTTTAGAAAATGTAAAATGTTATAAATTTATACTATTTAGTAAAATTAAAAAATATTAAAATTTTAATCTTATATAAAGATATATTCATAAATTTTATATAATAAGTTTACATCATAAATTATTTAAATATAGTGTTCGGATACCCGTTAGGTTTATATTGAGTTTTTTGGATTTCGGTTTTATTTTGTAACATGTCCTAGAATCCATATATTGGTATTTTTGTAAGTATGAATTGCGATCGAATATAACACATAGGGTTTAGATCGGTTTTGTAACACATCTTAGAACTCATAAAGTAACCATATATCGTTCAGATTTGAGTTATATCTGATCGGTTCAGATAGCCCAAAATAAAATCTAAAAACTAAAAGAAAATTACAAGAAATATATACTTATGAAGTAATAATAGCTTTAGATTTGAATCATACAACACATATATAACTCTTATAAGGACGGTATTGTGATAAGATTATAAAATTAATGTATATATTACTACTATAAGATTAAATTTTATCATCTAGAATTTTTGTTAATTTTACTAAATAATATAAATCTATAAATTTTATATTTTCTAAAAAAATATTTTTATAAAATAAATATTTTGTTTTTCTTAGAAAAAATGTACACGTGACATCCTCATCAGCAAAATTAGTTGATATAACATCCACGTCAACAAAATTAGATGACATGGTAGATGATATGGATTGGTGTATAATTTTGCCAAAAAAAATAAATATTATATATATTATTTAAATTTTTTGAAAGTTTATGTATATTTTTAAATAGTGATATAAGTAGTATGAATTGAACATATTAGGATATATTTTGATACAGGATATATTTTGATATGAAGTGACCGCCGACCGCATTATTGATATGTTGTTTTTAATAAACGCGACGGCCCGTTTAAAAGATGGGTCAATTCTTATTAGACGCATAACCACACTATATGTTAGGTCCACTATCAATACTGGGCCTATTGTTGAGCTGTCGTCAAGAGCTTCTTGTTAAGTTCGGGCCAGCATGGGTTCCATTGTTACATTTTAAAACTTCCTGCCCGATTTAATAAATTGTATAAGAATAGAGGACACTTTCTAGAAAACCAGCGAAAAGGCAAATGGATAAAATAAACTGTTTGAAGAATCCTCTGCGCGGCGGATAAGAGAAAAAAAGAAAAAAAGAAAAAGAAGAAGAAGATGCAAACGCTTCTCATTCAGCCATCTAAGTCTCTCTTCACTTCTTCGATTCGTAGCTCCGGTGACGTCTACTTCAAAGCATCGGAGAAAGCTTTGCAGTTTCAGTTTCATAATAGAACCCTAAGCCCCTCTCCTTTTCGTGGTTTCGCTGTGTGTCGCGATTTTGCTGTTCGGAGATTTAGCTCACGAGACGGCGTCTCCGATGTCCAAAACAGAGGAATTGTGGCGGAGGAGGAGGAGCTTGAGCTATTGAACAAGCCTAACCCTGTACCGAAACCAGACGAGGAGGAGAAAGAGAGTGGGAAAGCAGACGACGACGAGATTCTGGAGCCGTTTCTGAAATTCTTCAAGCATGAAGAAGAAAAAGAAGAAGAAGAAGAAGAAGAATCGGAGGTTTCCGAGGAGAGGGAGAGACTGAACGTGGAGTATTACGATCCCAAGCCAGGTGATTTTGTGGTTGGTGTTGTGGTTTCGGGTAACGAGAACAAGCTCGACGTGAGTATCGGTGCTGATATGTTGGGGACTATGTTGACTAAGGAGATACTTCCACTGTACGATAAAGAGTTGGATTACTTGCTGTGTGATTTGAAGTACGATGCTGAGGAGTTCTTGGTTAGTGGTAAAATGGGGATTGTTAAGGATGATGATGATGGAGAGGGTGTTGAAGTTGCAGAGTTTGCAAGGCAAGGCAGGCCTGTGGTGGAGATAGGGACAGTGATTTTCGCGGAGGTTTTAGGGAGGACGTTGAGTGGAAGGCCTTTGCTTTCTTCTAGACGTTACTTTAGGAGAATCGCTTGGCACCGAGTCAGGCAGGTTCTTATTCTTCTTCTCCCCTCTTTATTTGATTTCAACAACTCTTCTTGGTTGGTTGATGTATTCAAGAATGAAGAATGGATTGTTGTGTGACAGATCAAGCAACTTAATGAGCCTATTGAAGTGAAGATAACTGAGTGGAATACTGGAGGGCTTCTCACTCGGATTGAGGTAGAGGCCTCACATGTTTGCTTTTAGAGTTCATACCTCCTTTTAAGTGGATAGATCAATGGAATTTGGCTGGTCTAATTTCAGGGTTTGAGAGGTTTTATTCCAAAGCAGGAGCTTGTGAAGAGAGTGAATAGTTTCACAGAGTTGAAGGAAAACGTAAAGCAAGAGTTTCTTCTTCTTCTTTAGCTGTAAAAATAACAGCAAAGCTTTTGGTTTCAATGTTATGTGTTTGATTAGGCCTTTTTTTTCTTGTGTGTGTTCCAGGTGGGTCGTAGACTGATTGTGCAGATAACGCGATTGAACGAAGACAAAAACGACTTGATACTGAGTGAAAAAACAGCATGGGTTGGTTCTGCTTTCTGTTTTGTGTTGATAAAAAAAAGGACGAGAGTATAAATGATGTGTCTTATAATGTTGTAACAGGAGAGGCTATACCTTAGAGAAGGAACACTCTTAGAAGGAACAGTTGCCAAAATCTTACCATATGGAGCCCAAGTCAAACTTGGAGATAGTAGTAGAAGGTTAGTGTCTATTGCTACTTTGTTATTCTAGTAGTTTTGAATGCATTTCGTTTGCTAATACATTTTTCCACAGTGGACTGCTACACATTTCAAACATAACCCGCAGAAGAATTGGATCGGTTAGCGATCTGCTTCAGGTGGACGAAAGCCTAAAGGTTCTGGTTGTGAAATCTTTATTTCCAGACAAGATCTCTCTAAGGTAACACCTTAAATAGGAACACAACCAAAACTCACTGGTCCTCAGTAAACTAAAACATGTATCCTATACTCTCTGTCTTTGTCTCGACAGCATTGCAGATCTTGAAAGCGAGCCTGGTTTGTTCATCACAAACAGAGAGGTACACTCATAATAGGCTTAAAAAACTATTCTCTTATATTACGAAAACGCTATTTACTTCCTTAAAAGTTATAATGTGATCTTCTGGATGCAGAAAGTGTTTATGGAGGCTGAAGAGATGGCAAAGAAGTACAGAGAAAAGATGCCTACGGTGACTACAAGAAGCGAGATTACTACTGATCCTCCTCCTCCTCCAATCACAAGCAGCTTCCCACAGGGAAAAGACGAAGAAATCTATGCTAACTGGGACTGGTTCAAGTTCGCGAGTCAGTGACGTAATCGCATATTCTGTTAACGATCATGTTGTACAATGACTGTATTTGAATTTTGCGATTGTTATATGTTACTATGAGTAAATTATTTTGAAGTTCTGATGTGTATCTATGCAAAGATGAAAACACACAACAACAATGTTTCTCTAATCCAAAGAGTACATTTATTGAATCAGACAAGAAGAATGGTTCGGTAATCAAAACAAAGAGGAAGTTATCTACTAACCTCTTCGTTCTTCACAGAATCAAAACCTTATCATTCATTAAGCTGTTGAAGCTCAGCTTTTAGCTGTTCCATCTTCAACCCCATGGATCGCTGCAAGGACGATCTCTCTTTCTCCGTTACCTTCCCGAGCAAACCATCGAACATCTCCATAACCTCAGCCACGGCGGCTCTCGCGCACTCCGCCTCCTCGTTGAAGTAAACCGTCTCCTTCGCATCCATCGCCATCTCTATCTCCTCACGCGCCTCCGCGAACTTCAAATTGATCTCGTCCACCACCTTGTTCACATCTGGCGGCGAGCCACCGGTGCTAAATCTTCTCTGAATCATTGAACTGAATGATGCTTTGATGAGACTGGATGTCGAACAAGAAGAACGGATACGACCGGAGACATCGCTGTTTACGGAAACTGGAGAATATGTAAGGCTTAGATTCTGAGGGATTCGTAGAGAGCTTCTGATGAATAAGTTTCGGAGAGCAATTGCTGAGTAACGACGCATGGTTTCCTCCGCCGGGTTTAAGTTTCTCCGAGAGTCTGTTGGTCGGCGGCGCAGAAAAGAAATGAACTTCAGATTGCCTTCAGTGTGGAGAAGGGAAAGGAAGTTTGGGTCTTAATGGGCTTTAATCCGGCCCACCATGAAGTGCACTAAAAGGCTGCCACGTAGAGAAAGAGCATTGGTGACAAGAAAAAAGTCCAAAGAAGACTGGTTGAGGTCAAACCATCAACCAAACCACATAAGCACCTAAACCTGAACAAAAAGCTTCTCACTGACTAACCACTCCATTTCCACTGACTTCTACTACTACATAAACCCCTGAGCACAAAGACAGTATCAACTCACAACACCAACAATCTTGGCTTTTACAACTTACACATCAATGGCTAGTACCATTCCACCATCCAAAACGCAGTCTCATACAGTTTTTCAAAAGGGTTTAGCCGCAGCAAAACAGCTTGTGGTTGGCGTTTCAGGGTTCGCTTCTAATTCAAAGAGGAAGCTTCGCCGTTGGACTGCCTGTTATGGCTCTAGAGACCATGAACCAGTTATACATCTCCAAAACGACATGACGATGATGATCATGAACAATGGTGGTGTTTATGAGCCAGACAACGGGGAGCCGAGCATGCTGCTGAGTGGGGATCAGAGACGTGGTCCGTTGTGGCAGAAGAACATTCTCATGGGTGGAAAATGCCAGCTTCCAGATTTCTCAGGTGTTATCTTGTATGGTTCCGATGGACTTGTTGTTCCTCCGGCCAAGAACTCTCTTCCTCTGCTCACCTGGAAGTAGTAACAAAGGGAAAGAAAAACAGATACATCTATAAGAAAGGCTATACCTTATTGTCCGATGTTACCATTTGTTTTTTTTGTATCTATTTCTTGGAATATAATATATGCTCTGTATCCTATTGTTTATGAAATTTATGTATTAGTGTGAATATCTTGCTGAACATATCAAACACCTTCATGCATTAGCTTCTGCAAAAGAATCATTGTCAAACTGTAGTATAACTTTGCATTTCACTGCTTTGAACAACAACAATATAAAAGGGCCAGGTCACAAAACTTCTCATGACTCCCCAATTTTTTTTGAAAAAAGATATGAACTGACTTTCAGTTCATGTTGATATTGATCACATGTAACATTCAGGCTTCAATACGCCAATGTAAGATAGGTTGCGGAACTGCTCTGCAAAGTCCATGCCATAGCCCACGACAAATTCATCTGGACACTGCACATATTCAAAGACATTGTCATGCAACGATCTCTCACCTATTCTCTAAAAGAAGATCAAATAATCCAGACTCTAAATAGCTGAATTATGTATTCAAACATTTGCTCAACCATACTACACATCACGATCAGAAGAAGAAGTAGCTTACTTCGAAACCACTGTAGAATTTCCCGTCTCCAAGCAGCTTAAAATAAACCTTTCTTCTCGACGGCTTGTCGAGTAGAGTACAGACTGAAACAGATGATGCTTTCTTCAATTTCAGGTGCTCTATTAGGCAGTTGAGTGTATTACCAGTATCCACAATGTCCTCCACCTTTTAAAACAAAACATCAGAGCTAGTTAACAAAGAAGGCAGTGAAACTTCTAATGCTTTGGTGTAAAATGATTCAGCTAGACAACATCAAATCTGAAAAGACATCATCAAAGGTGGTCTCGTGTCTAAGATGTTTGAATCTGAAACTCAAGTGCCAAAGATCCATCACACACAAAGAGAAGGGAGATTAGATACCAAGAAGACGTGCTTGTTCGTGATGTCCAGCTTCAAGTCAAACGATATTCTGGGAGATCCACTGGAGACAGTACCAGAGCCATACGAATCTGCTCTGATGAAATCGATGGAGATGGGAAGGTCGATTCGCCTGACGAGATCGGCCAAGAAGAGGCAAGCACCGGTGGCTACTCCCACGAAAACAGGCGGCTCTGAGTCACCGGAGAACTCAGAGGTAATCTCGGATCCAAGCTGAGCCACCCGATCAGCGATTGCTTGGGCGCTGAAAAGCACTCTCTCTATGTGCTTATCTAGCGACGACATTGGTACAGAAATTTTGGGTTTTAGGGATTGTGAATTGCGATTGCGATTGCGAGTGTAAGTAAGAAAACGCGGGAGGTTAACCAAAATTAACCCAAGCTTCCTAATCTTTTATTAGTCTCTGTTACAAAAGATTTTTTGTTTTGTTTTTATCAACATTCATTTTATTTAGCCTTTTGGGCTGAACATAAGAGTACAATATTAAACATCAAAGCCCAACATATGACTATCTATTTATATAAACTAGAGTTTCAACACATTTGGTGCTGCCACGTCATCAATTCGATGGCTGTGAATACGACATCTGTCCACCTTATAAAACGCTCCGTTTCATTTATTTATTTTGTTGAAATCAGATGGGGCCTGACTTCTTATTATCTGAGCGTTTAGTTTTATTAAGCCCACACCGCTATAAAACGTAATATGATGTGTTTGAAACACGGCGTTTCTTATTTTTCGTTTCATCGATCTCCCTTCTCCGTCCTAAGTGATTCTAGGGTTTCCATTGATTCCTTCGTCTTCTTCCTCTTGATCCAGCAATCAATCGGCATCGTAGTGAATCTAGAGTTTCGAGCGATATATTCATCTTCTCCCTACTGATCCAGAAATCGATTGGTTACAGATTCATTACTATTACCTCCGGCCTTCACCATCTTCTCATCTACCCTTGCTCTGAAAATCCCCCATTTGAAACGGTTTTTCTGTTATTTAACACCATCTTTTAATCATGGATCCCCACTACGTCTTCATTAATTTGCCTCACACAGCTCTGTTAATCCCAATTTCTAATACTATAAATAGGGATGCAGAGCACACCCTAATCACATCGTTATTTACCATATCCTGCTTTCAAAGTTGAAGCATGGTCATTGTAGGGAGGCAATTTTACCCGGTTAGTTTGGTTTTGTGTTCTGATTTTTGTTTAATATCTTCAGTGCTCTTTTTTTAAACGTTTGTGGTTTCTGGGATCTTAAATCTCTTAATCATAGTGTTTTAGCAATTCGGGTGACCAAGTATAGAACTTTTTAACCATCTCATAATCTTCAATCAAGAGATCATCTTTTGAAACGTTTGTTCATGATGTTTTTTCCACAATTTTCAGGCCACTCTCATGCCGGCTACCGTGAATGTTCACCGGCTCCCCGCTTTCAGGCAATATCTCAAGGCTGGTTCACTATTCACACTAGGCAGATTTGAGGTGGCTCGGTGCCATCAGAACTACAGGCTCTCCGACTCTCCTTTGATGATTCTGTTCAGTGATTCAACCAAATTTGATGCGTTAACCGGACTGTTTCTCCAATTCCGGAAGAGCGTTTCAGGTTCTGCGACCATGATTCTTTGCAAGCCCTTGCCAATACCAGCACACAACTTCCAGGTACATCTTCTCATTATCTGTTCATCTCATGCCTTATCATTGTAACCGGTAAATGATAAAGCTGATCCTCATCTCGCAAACGTTCTTGGTAAACTAATTGCTGCGAGAAGTACACTGAGTGACAGTCCCCAAGGAAAAGAACGTGTCATGGCAACTATCAGACTGATAAGTTAGTCTCTTCTCCATATGAAGCCAATCAAAACGTTTGCGAGATGAGGAACTTTAGTCTTTCAATGAACGTTTATCATGTCATATTATCTCTTCCTCTTGGCTGTGTGCGCCTGTGACTTTGAGTCTGTTTGAGTCACAAGCTGTGTCGTTTCACAACAAACGGGAAGGCTGTTGGGTATTTTTCTTGGTAAATATGAATCGATAATGTCTGTGTCTTACTCTATAATATATTCTTCTTTCCTTGGTTAAATGTGACTACCTAATAGCTTTCTGAACACCCATTAAATCTTATTCTAACTTTTCTGAACCATATTGCGATCTCGTGGGGAGAAAAATGTGTGGTGGATTCTGAAACAGTCAATGTTTGGTTAATATGTTATTCAGTGGATGATAATGTGTAGTATATTTAGTTGGGCAGGTGATATTCAAATTTTCTAACTTGCTGTTAAATGATGTTTTTCAGAAAATATCGGACCTTTAAACTGCAAGAGAAGGACCTCAAGGAGACAGTACTTACGTCACAACTGCAGTAAGAATTTAATACTTCTTTACCTTATTGGGTTAATTGTGCCACTAGATTTAATGTTACGTATTCAGTTAGGTTTGTTATGGTGTACATAGTTTTAGATGTTGAAGCTTTCCAAAAAAAAAAAGATGAACCATTTTGTTCTCTTCATACAAATTTGGAACACATGGCCATGCAGCTCCTAAATACGTGTAAACAGTCCATCTTCTGTTAAAGAGGGATCTCCTATAGCTTCGGTGTTGTGCTCAACAAGATCATAACCGACGCCCACCCAAACCAATGAGAGATACAAACCGGACGCTGAAGTAAGACTATAAGATTATGTAAAAGAGTTTCCTTCTAATCTCTTCCAGACTAGAGAGTGAAGTGAGGGAGAAATTAGCACAAACACTTCATGACAACGAGGTTAATATTTTTTCTCTCACTATCTTACCTCCGACTTCCTTTCTTCTTTCCTATAAACTTTCTTAGACATTAATACGCTTAATACAAGCTCTTTTGTTTTTTTTTCTTTTGTTTTTTCTCAGAATCTTAGCTCAGAATTCTTTTTCTCACTTCATGGCAATGAGGTTTACACACTTGGTATATCAGTTTTTGCTTCCTCTATTTTCACATCATTGGCTAACGCAGAGGGTTTTCTTCACACTCACTGGCATGTCGATAAGATATGTTTATGTATCTTTATTTTGGTTCAAGTGTTGCACCTACATGAGTCGACTCCATAGTGATAAACTGTATTTGAATTTTTCCTTGATAATGTCATTCATATCGTACTCCTCAGTGAGGATGAAATTAATTTTGTGTCATTTTTTTCTTGCAATCTTCTTTTTTAGTTAAGCGTTATTTTGGAGCAGATATATAGTATCAGCTCGGGGCATATCTTCATGTCTTCCTGTTTAGTTACAGCAATATAGTCGCAACAACAGTTTCAAATAAAACACCAATTACGTTCAGTTATTCTGTCCTATATGTATTTCCCAAGATCTAACTGAACTAGATATGTTGAAAAATTTCTTTCTCATGTTAACTTTCACGCTTTTGGAAACAATTAGTTGTCACACAACAGATTATGTTAGGACCACACAGGCAAGTCGAAAATCTTTATGGGCGTCGATATACCGCTGCTTGATTCAAGGTACTTAGTAAAGATTTTGTTTGTTTGATAATCTCGAAAGTAATTGAAATGATCCTCTATGATTAAAGAGTTTTCTTCTCAGGCTATGTTGGTTTATGCGTTGATTAATGTCAACCGGCTTAACACGTGCAAACACTTTTTGAGTGAAGGAACAGTTTATGATCTCAGTGCTTTTGATGTGACAAGTAGCAACCCCAGCTTCCAGTTTAGCGATTGCCAACATGCTATTTGTTTCATGACCAAACCGTCTTGTGGAGCTCACTGAACCATTTGAACAGATCCCACTTGAGAGTTTCAAGTTACAGAATTATGAAAACAAGTTACAATGAAGAGACTCAAAGTATCCAGCTTATGATGATCACCATAAGCATTGAAAGGTATATAACAACTTAAAACTTTGATTTAAAGTAACAAATTCGCATAAAGTTGGTTTCCAAGATTCACAATGTTTCAAACTCAGTTTTTTGTGCGTCTTTTCAGCCACTCAAATGTTTGCCTAAGTGTTTTTGACGGATTAGCTAAGGATTTTGATGAAGATTTGCCTTTAATGCTATAATGTTGTGGAAGGTGCAACACTGCAAGCAGTGAGACCGTAGAACCAAGTAAGTAAGTAACACATGTGGTGATAGTAGGAATACAAGTGAGCTTGCACCAGAGAAGGAAGATGGGTCCTCTACTGAAACAAGGCAGAGACTGACTAATTTGAAAGCACAAGGAGAGCTTAAATTACATGATATGGTGACCTTTCTGTTGTATTAGGTTTAAAATAAAAAAATTCACAGACAATGAAGTTAAATACATCAAACTTTTAGTATATTTGGTTCGGTTTATTTAATTCTTCCTGGTGATTGTAGGAGGAATTTCAAATTTATTTCAAATTCATTCTCCTCCTATGTAACGTTGTTTTGGTCACAATTATATATGGTAACTAAATGTAAACGAAGATTCTTGGGTTTGCTTCATATGCAAGAATATGAAACTAAATTAAAATACTGATGAATATTAATCTTCACTATAATAAAGAGCAGCCGACATATTAAGAATCATACATAACCCCATTAATAAATAATTACCAAATACATTAATAAATAATTACCAAATACATTAATAATGACTAAAAAAAAATTCAAACTCATGGGTCGCAGCGGTCACCAATTTACTATTGCAGCACATTAGAAATTCATAGACAAAACCTAATCTCACACAGAAAACATTGAACTCTCTCAAGTTAAAGATTTTTTCAGAGCGGTTGATCACATTTTTGTGGCTTGGAACTCCTCAATTCCTTTGCAAATGGTTAAGAAGAAACCTCCACCATCTGATCTGATGAACGTAACACGTGAAGCCGTCTGCTGGAGTCAAAGCTCTGGCTGTGAGAAGACCGTCAAGCAACACTCACACATCGTCTGTAATAAAAATAACAAAAACAGGTACACCAACGGATATATCTTGCTACGAACGTAAACTCTGATCATGACTTCATTGTTTGTTTGTTTTAGAATTGAAAATGCAGGTGTTCATGCTGAACAGTCTTGGTTAGACGAAATCTACTTGAGAACCACCCGAGCTCCACTTGATCGCAGCACCACATGTATATGTCTTACTGTTTTTTCTATTCATCTAACACCTTAGATACTCACAAAACACACATGCATTTCCACTATTTTACTGGAACATCAACTAAATTTACCTTAATTTCAAAGCTCAAGTATATTAACTATGTTGCAACTATCGCCTACTTATTTCTAAAAAAAAAATCAAACGACAAAAAGAGATTAGATACAGGCCTCCCAACAAACAAATGAAACAAATAAACAAAATGAACTCGATGAAAGAATAATATATCCCTACGCGCCGGAATACCCCTAGTATATAATACAACTCATGACACACATGTTTGCTTTGCGTAAAGCTATTGCAACGTGGCGTTCTCTTGCACACCTAACATAAGGTTTGACTTCACCGTTCTGTTTCACCACCTTTGCTTCCCCGTCGCTAATACCGCCGGGGAAAACTGCTTCATTTGAAAACGTCTTCAACGCTTTACACAGTCTAATTCTTGTACTCTCCATTGTTGATGCCTTTCGCTAAAACCAAATCTATTAACCGGAAAATCCTGATCCACTGTTAATGAAATCAGAGGAAACTCTAAGTCGAATTGAAGGATGACTCTTTGTTGGACCGCATAGAGCACCAACTCTTCTGAATCAGCTTCATAATGACTCAAGATATCCTATCAAAACTCAACCTCCTTTCATCATAGAATCTCTACATAAAGCCAAACACGGCAAATCTAAACCGTTAGAGATTGATACTCCTACAAGGATATTTAGTTGAAACATTAAAAAGGTTTCTGATTAATAGTTGTCAGGATGAAAATATAGAACCACGAAAGGCAAATCTCTTCCAATTACAAGATTGGAACTTTATTAAACAGACTCAACAACAGAGATATAAGAAAATCATTAAACAAAGCCCTGTCTTGATCAACTTATATATGTTATTTATATTTAAGGTATTTATTTATGAGAATTAATTTATATATTTAAATATACACATAATTAAAATAAATTAATCAAATAAAGTATGAAATGAATAAATTTTCTTTATAAAAGTAAATTATTTTTATTTTTATTAAGATTAAATTAAATTAAATTATTAAATTAAACTTGAATAAAAAATACAAATAATTACATTATATTTTTATTTTTCTAACTAATAAAGGTAAAATATAAAATATAAAATTTGAAATATTTATTTTATATAAATAATAAAAAATAAACTTATTATTACAAACTCTTAGTGGATATATAAATACTTAAAATATTATTTATATTTAATATATATATTATATATATTATTTATACTTAATATTAAAATAAATAAATATATTTAAAATATTTATAAACAAATAATCTATTAAAAATTATTCATAATCAAAAACTAAAAATTATCTAACAATTTAAACTTTTGAAGTATGTAATATTTTTATTTGAAATATTGTTTAAAAGTTTGTCGAAATTATTATCTTTATGTGGAGAGATGTTTGGATATTAGAGGAATTTTAGTTTATTATTAAACTGAACCAAAAAGGAAAAAAAACTGAAAGAATTGAACTAAAACCTGCTTTAAAAAAACTAAGATAACCGAATTGAACCAAACTTGGTACACAAACGGCTAGAGCCATTCTGCTATTAACCAAACCGGATACATAATAATCTCGAATTGCATAAAATTAGCCAAATTGGCGCTTAAAACCTCTTGAAAGAACAAAAATACATTTAAAGCCAAAAATCGAAAACCCTAGAGAGCAGAAGAGAAAGAAGGAAAATGCCGAGTATTCTCTTCCTCGCTCTTCAATGTTTCGAATGCTCAACGATGCAGGTGAAGCAGAAGAAGAAAAGCAGCAGCAACTGGGTCTGTGTGATCTGCAATCAGAAGCAGTCGGTGCGGAAAGTGTTCGCTCAGGGTTACAAGGCCAAGGACCTTCGTCTCTTCGTACAATCCTCTAACATTTTTCGTAATGTCGCCGGTGAGGAGAACCAGACCCCCGCAGATACGTTCTCGGAGGTTGAAGACGATGAGGAGGTTTCCAACGTTCGAAGTAAGAAGCGATCTGATTGGAGTGAGTACCTCGATTCCGATCCACCTAATGAAGTGCGGGGATTAACAGTAGAGGAAGACGGAGAAGAAGAAGAAGAAGGTAACCATGAAGATTGTTGATTTGTTTGGATCTTGAGAGACTAATAAATGAAGAAGTTTTGTTTCACAGATTTGAAGATTGTGACTGAGATTCCGAATGAGATGTTCAAAAGGCCCAAGCTTAACACATACTCTAACGATGTTGGATCTAAAGTAGGCGTTAAAAGATACCATAAGGAGCCCTCCTTCACAAGAAGCAGCCTCAAAAAGCAAGGTTTAATATCACTGAGTCTCTATTTCAAATAGACATGCACTGAGTCTCTTGTTTATACAATATCATTGTTTTGGCTAGAGCTGTGTGTATAGTTAAATTATCCCCTTCCATTCTGCAGATGGAGTAATGAAGAGGAAGAAAGATACAGAACAAATAAACTTGGTACCAGCAAGAGACACTAAGCCAGCTTCGAAATGGGACGCTTACTTGATAGATGACGCGGGTGATGCAAGAGGAGCTGGTGTTGGAGAATGAGACAGAGGAGGTATTACGGATGTAAGTTCAGGGTACCAGAGTGTAGATGAGGAGGTATATCCAGATTTCATGTAATTAGAGAAAGTTTTATGTTAAGGACAAAGAAGTTGCAGGTTAGAGAAAAGACTTGCATGAGTTAAATCATTAGATTAGACTCAAAACAGAAACTACATAAGAAAAGAAAAGAAAAGGTGCTAAGAGTTGCACTCAAAACACACTGAAGTTGCAAAAGAGAGAAAGAAAAAGGACAACTAGTTTAAGAGTTCCTAAAGGTTTTTTGAAGAGATTGTCTAATAAAGCCAGAAATAAATAATGTCTTGAGCAAATAAGTCAGATCACTCGGTTGACGAGGGAGCGAACTGGTCATCAACGGAAGACACAACTGGTGGATTAGCAGAGAGCCTGAGCACATCCAAAGCCTCAGAAACTTTAGCCTTAAGAGCTTCTGGTGACTCCAGAAGGTGCAAGATCTCGGCTTGGTCCATCTCCAGCAACATCCCAGTAACTTTGGCCGTATGAACTGGCTCCTGCTTCTCCACAAGTGGGTAGAGCTGCTCCCCAAGCATCTGTCATCATCATTTCACAATGAAACAAAAATCTTTAAGAAGCGTAATGTAATTCATTTCTCTGATGAGATAAGAGAATCACAAAGACAAAAACCTGTGGGTGATTAGCGGGGTTGGCCAGAGCCAAGGCAGACATGAGCTTAGAAATGGGGAGGAGTGGTGGCTTCTGTGGGTTTTGAGAAGCATTGTGAGAGATTGCAGATGCATCCAATGGCAAAGGGATGATGCCTTGTGGAGCAGAACCTTCCATTCCATTCCTCCTGTTGCCAGGGCCACCCATGTATCTCATTCCCGAGTTTGCGTTTTGCTGCATCATCTGCCAGTTTTAAAGTAACAACAACCCCAAGCCAAGTTGAAGATAACACTATTTGCTAATATCCATACACCTGAACAAAATAAGCATTAGGTACCTGTTGTTGTTGCTGGAAGTGCTGCTGCATGTTAGTAGTACCACGCCTGAATCCAACACGTGGACCAGGCTGGTTTTGCCTTTGAAGAGGGTAAGGCATCATGAAGTTGGCTGGACCAGAACCTGGACGCACACCAGGAATGAACTGAAGTTGGTAACCATACCCCATAGGCTGTGACGGCACCAGACCTTGACCGTTCTGGCCTACATACATGGGATGGTGTGGTCCTGCCATTGCACCACCTGGTGGGTGGTGATGGAACCCAGGCATTGGTGATGCCATTGGCGACATTGTTCCATTTGGCCTCATATGGGAAAATAGAGTCTGAAACAAGAAAACATAAAAGAGAATATGAGAATCAAAGTCACTATACAAAGTCATACAGTTCAAAGAGAGGGATAAGAACCTGAAGGTGGCTCCTCCTCTCTTCCTTGCGTTGTGCCAAAGCAATGTAAAGAGGTTTCCTTCCTATCATCTTCCCATTCATTTCATTCATCTGTATAGTCACCATCACATATAGACATCTCAGTTTAATTAAAATGTGTATTATTTTGAGGATTTAATTTGACACTTACAGCTCGTAAAGCTTCTTCAGGACTTGAATAAGCAACAAAACCAAACCCTCTGCTCACACCTTCTGAGTTTATCATAACCTAAAGAAGGCCATAAACAAAACACTTAAGCTTAGTCTATGTATAATCAAACTAATAAATGGTTATGAAAATGTGTGTTTAGGATCAAGAACAAAACCTTGCATGAGGTCACATTCCCATATTCAGAGAACATCTCCTTAAGCTTTTCATCATTCACACTCTCATCAAGATTCTTCAAATACAAATTCGATCCTTGCAGTTTCTCAAACCTGCTTATCCTCTCTAACTCAAACTTCCTCCTCAGCTCCTCTTCCCTCTCAGACTTCTTCTGCGCCCTACCAACGTACAACACATCTTCCCCGAGACTAATCCCATTCATCTTCTCAACCGCAACCGCAGCAGCCTCAGGGCTCTCGAAGTTCACAAACCCAAAACACCTAGAGTTACCACTCTGATCCTTCATCACAACCGCACTCGAAATATCACCATACTTCCCAAACGTCTTCTTCAACTCATCATCAGTAATCTCCTTAGGGAGATTCTTCACATACACATTAGTAAAACGAGGAACCGTACCGCTCTCAGACCGAGCCCTGTCCTGACGTCGGACAAAGTGTCCCACGAACACTTGCTTGTCATTAAGTAGCATTCCGTTAAGCTTGTCTATAGCAGCCTCAGCAGTCTCCTCCTTCTCAAACTGAACAAAGCCGTAACCTTTCGACCTTCCCGTCACGTCCATGGCCACCTTGCAAGAGAGAATAGTCCCGAAGATCGAGAACGTATCGTACAGGGCCTTGTTATCGATCGATACATCAAGGTTCTTGATGAAAACATTGCCTTTACCGCTAAGTCTCGTGCTGGGGTCACGGTTCGAACGCATGATCCTTATGGGTCTGTCTCTGATCGGAGTGTAGTTCAGACTATCCATCGCTCGCATCGCTGTTACAATTAAAAAATTAAAAAAAATCAAAACTTTATCCTATGAAACAATATTATAATCAATATATAATAAATATAATTTGATTATAAGTACCATCGTCGGGATTAGCGAAGTTGACGTAAGCGTAACCAAGAGAACGACGAGTCAGATCACGACAAACCCTAACTGTCTGAACAGGAGCAACTTGGTTGAACAGATCCAACAAGTGTGCCTCATTGACACTTTGGTCTAAATCTCCGACGTAGAGAGACGAGTTAGGATGCGCTTGTAACGCTTCCGCAGCAGCAGCGGCTGCAGCCACAGCGGCTACCTGAGTGAATGGAGTTGTGGATTGAGGAGACGCAACCGTAACCGCTGGTTGATTAGGGACTTGATCAACCATCGCCGTCGTCGGGGCAATTCCAGATGCAACCGCCGCCGCCATTGTTAGATGTTATCTGGGTTTTTTTCAGCCTGTGAGCAAAGAGATTTCTGTGTTTTCCAAAAAAAAAAAAATCTTTGTGAGATTTTTTTTTATTTGATGTTTTGATTTTTTTCGTTTTTAGGTTATACACTCTCAGAGAAACGTAAGAACTAAGAAGTTTTGTGTTGTGTGTATTTATACATTGGCTAACTAACGAAACGGTCCCTACGGATCTGAGTTTGATCTGATATGTCTTTAGTTTTTGACCGAGTTTTACGTGGAAGTACATGTACATGTTTCTTTTCTCTTTTATTTTTTTGTCGCCTATTATTGTGCACCCACGAGAATTGGTAATAACGTGAATATTTCATTCTGATCAAATCAAAGTTATGCCCTGTTTTTGCGTTGCTTATGATTTGACCAGTTTATTATGGGGACAAAGTCTTGATAGCATATACGAAAATTTAGTTCACATGATTTGTTAGCAACTTACAGTTTAACAATAACTCTGTTTATCTAATATCAACTGAGGATATGATTCCGAAGATATATAAGCAATTTAATAGAAGGCGCCAGCTATATCTTTGATTTCAATTATAATTTTTAGATGTTAGTGTATTATATTTGGAACAGTTTGGTCATTTCAAATGAAATTGTATCTAACATTTGTTTGCTATTTTGTTTGTACATGCCTATTTTTGTAGATGAATTCATCAACTCTTTTCTTAATAATTTTTTTTCTCCTTTCAGAAAATTAGTTTGTAAGAAATGTATCTACATTGACCCATATACTGAAAATTTTTCCTCAAGAAATAAATAAAAATTCAAATTATAAAATCATGTTAAAAATTCTGCAGAGTCAAATTATTTTTAGATATTTTTCCCAAACTCGTGTAGTTTATTTTAAAATTTGTGCATGAGATGATAGTATTCATATTTACCAAGGTTTTGAGAAGATAGTAGAATCAGTTTCCACATCGCATACACATGAAAATTCATTAAACTATCAAGTAGAACAAGATGCAAAATGGAGAAAATGATTGCTCTGTCTCTCTCTCTCTTGGTTCTGAAAGCAAAGCAAATTGGCGCATGAGGCCTTATCAAAGACACAAAGAGTGGTTAACAAAGAAGGGAACTTGCTGGGTTGAGACAAGATAACATCTCTATAAATGGTCGATGGAAGACTACAAGTTCGACCACATTTCAAGCCATACCAGTGTTAGGGGTCTGTAATATTACCAGCCATACTTCCTGAAGAAGTCTCTGGTTCTCTTCCGTGCTCGGGTGAATACTATTACGATGCAGGCGAGCACCCACGGAGGGAAGTTCCCAATGGAGATGTTGTTCTTGATCCACGCTGGAGGGTCCTTCAATAGAAACGTTATTAACAGCGTAAGAATCACGACTCCGAGAATGATTCTTGTGATGGGTTTGATCATAGAATCCTGAAAACAAAGAAGGGTTCAAAAGAAATCATGTCATTAGATGAATCACACTTGGTCACAATTGCAACTTATTAGAACCTTTCGTGCGGTAACATGTTTTAACGTTTTTATCTTCTTATAAGCAAACATACATAAAGTCCTTATTCCAATGTCATCCTTTCTAGTTTCTACATCAGAGATATCAGAGATATGATAATCTATCAGCTATAGTTGATGTTCTAGTACGAGAGATACAGAGTCCACATGAATTGAGATTCTGGAATAACTAGACTATTGATGACATGTATATGGTTTCACCGGCTTGAATAAACAGAACTGGATGCAGAAAAAGCTAATCTTGAGTAATTCTACTATCCAAGAAATGAAGAACAGGTAAAGGCGACACGACATTAAGCCCACGAGACAAGTCATAAGAACAAAAAACATAACTTATATATCTAAGCCGAAGCAGAACTTATCAGACAAGACCGTGAAACATTGCACTTGCAACACTCTGTACCGTGTGAGTTCCTAGGATTGGATTGGATTGGATCAACATATATAATCTACATTACCAACACAATCACATAAGCTAAATCGAAAGTCAAAACTGAAAATCGAGAGATTACTTGAGGTTCGCCGTCGATGAATACGACGGCACCATCTCTATACGTAAGGATAGACCGGCCGTTCCTAGGGTGAAAGCGGATAGGGACGCCTCGACCTTTGTCAACGTTGAAAGCGAAGATGGATTTCAATCCATATTTCTCGAGAATAGGTCGAACCTCGAGCTGATCCTGCTCCCATCCTCCCAGATTCGACTTGAACACATCGATCGGACCTTTCCCACACCGATACATATGGATCTCCACCTCCGGCACCTTCGTCGTCGATCTCGATTCTCCGCTGGGTTGAGAATCGTCGAGCAACGGCGTAGCCTCTTCAATCTCCTGCATCGTTCCTATTGACATGATTCGCCGGTCCGATCAAAGAAAGGTTTTTCTGTTATCAAAAAACAGATCTTGTGTTCTGAATCTAGAACTTGGGCCTCATTATGGGCTTAAATATTATATTAATAATAATTATGCATAAAAAACGTACAGGCTAGGCCTCATAGTGGACCTGAAGGGTTATTAAAGGATAAAGACAGGGGAAAAAAGTCAATTTCAACCCCCAACAATTTCAGTCGTGTCAAATACGACCCGAACTAATGGATAGTGCCAAATAGGCCTGGGCATATTTCCCGGATCCGAAGATCCGAACCGGTACCGATCCGAAAATTCGGGTTTCGGATCGGGTTCGGATATGGTGAAATACCCGATCGGGTATGCTTTCATTTTTGTTTCGGGTACCGGGTCGGATCGGGTATTATCCGAGATCCGAACAACTATCCGAAAATACCCGATTCTTAGTTCTTAACACAATTTGTTTATGTTTCTAAAGTTTGATACTCATCTCAATATGGACTAGAAAATAATTTTCTTACTTATTTTCTCATTTTTTCAGTTATAAGGTAATCTTGCTTACTTTCATGTAAAATATTTGTCGAATACTATGTTTTTTTCAAATCGGATGCTATGTTTTTTTCATTTTGGAGTTTAAACTCTCGTTTGATTATATCAAAATGTTTTTGTTATGTTATTGTATTGTAACTTTAGTTATCTTATTTATATCTTTTTGGATATTTTGATTATAGTCGTTTTTTAGATTATTTTGGGTTCTATTTGATTAAATGGTTTGGTAATACACTAAGAACTAAACCGAATTTTTTAATTTTTTGGTTACTTCGGATATAACCGGATCCGAACCGGATCCGACAGGTACCGAACCGGATCCGAACCGAAATTTTAAATTATCCGATCGGTACCACTTTCTCTAGTTCCGAAATATCCGAAATCCGAAAAACCCGACCCGAATCCGAACCGGTTATCCGAATGCCCAGGCCTAGTGCCAAATACGACCTCAATTTAATAATAATTCAAACAAATTACTCAAACTTTCTAAAACATGCTTAAATCTACATTGACTCTAACAGAAATTAGTCAACCGTTAACAAGATAAAACGACATCGTTTTAACCTAATTTTTTTTAAAAAATATGTTCTTTCCGAGACTCGAACCCGTACCTCGACACTCGATTAACGGATACATAAACCACTAGACTAAAGTAACATTTTAAAATATTATCACAAATTTAAAATTATATAAACTATTATATTTCTTCATCTTATAATTAAAACTTTAGTGATGATTGCTTATGGATTATATAAATACATTAATATGTTTTTAATTATTATATATTTAATAAACTTATATCTTACTAAATTATAAATAATAAAATATTTTTACTTATAAGAAATTATATATATATTTAAAGCTTTGAAACTATTTATAAATTTTTATATAAAAAATTTAAAAACTTTTAACCTTGAATGTTAATTTTTATAAACTTATATAAATCAAAGTAATAGAAATTTAAAAGTTTATAAATAGTTTCAGAAGTTTTATCCAAAAGCTTATAAAAAAATTATAAATAGTTTCAAAGCTTTAATGTATTTATATAATTTAGTAAGATATAAGTTTATTAAATATATAATAATTAAAAACATGTTAATGTATTTATATAAATTATAAGCAAACATCACTAAAATTTTAATTATAAGATGAAGAAGTATAGTAATTTATATAATTTCAAATTTGTGATAATATTTTAAAACGTTACTTTAGTCTAATAGTTTATGTACCCGTCAAATGAGTGTTGAGGTACGGTTTCGAGCTTCAAAAAAACATATTTTTTTGAAAAAGGTTAGGCCAAAACGACGTCGTTTTATTTTGTTAACGGTTGACTAACTTCTATTAAAATCAATGTAGAATTAGGTACGTTTTAAAAAATTCGGGTTATTTGACACTATCTATTAGTTCAGGTCGTCCTTTGAGCCTCATAATGGGCCTGAATGGTTATTAAAGGATAAAGAAGGCTCATTAGATTGTTGGTTATGTACGGTTACCAGCAGTTTGTCTCCTTGGGTCGTCTTCCTTTTCTTTTTCACATCAATCGGAGATTATTGATATCTCCGGCGACTGAGGTTGAAAAAAATGGAAGCAGCGTTGGGACTTCTCAGAAGAATGCCGCCGAAGCAATCGGAAACGGCTCTATCAGCACTACTCAGCCTCTTGCCTCAACATTCTTCCGATCTCCTCTCTCAAGTCGATCTCCCTCTCCAGGTATCTCTCTCTCTCTCTTTGTCGATATTTGAAATATACTTCTTTTTTTGTGTGTGTCTTCTTCCTGAGTCGTGTTTATCTATATTGGTCCCTGTTTGGTTTAGGAGAATCATGAGGCTTTTGGTTTAAGTTAATCGATAAAAAAGTTTATTCCTTTTCATCTTTTCATGCGTGAACTAAAGCGTAAGTAGTGCAACAACAACAGGTGTTACGTGATGCTGAAAGCAGGAATGATTTCATCTTGTGCGAGTACAATAGAGATGCAGATTCCTACAGGTACCCTTTTTCTTATTGTTTCTTACATTCTTAAGTCTTCGGATCGCTTTTTTTTTTTTTCTTACATTCTAATCTTTTGAGATTTTGCAGGTCACCATGGTCAAATAAGTATCATCCTCCGCTAGAGGATGCTCTTTACCCATCTTCAGAGTTAAGAAAGCTCGAAGTTGAAGCCAATGACATTTTTGCTATCTACCGTGACCAGTGAGGTTCTTTACCTCCCTCGTTCCTTCAACTTATTTGATGAGCTATTGACTTCTCGTAAAAATGATACTACATAGTTAGCACCTCATCTGCCAAAAAAATATATTGTCCACTCGTTCGGAAAATTCATTCACTCTCTGAGTCTCTCCTCTTGAAATGTTTTTTCAAGATTTATCTCCTGCTTTATACATATATGTATATATTGATATGTTGATCACTTTATTTTTATTTTTTAAAACAGGTATTATGAAGGTGGTATATCTTCAGTCTACATGTGGGAAGAGGATGACAGTGAAGGCTTTGTGGCATGTTTCCTTATCAAGAAAGGTATTTTCTTTCTGTCGAGTTTCAGTCACACCAAAGGTATTACTTTTTACCTGAGCTGTTCTGCCTTTTTTTTTGTTTCTCTGTCGAAGATGGGTCAAAGTCAGGACATGGTCGGAGGGGATGCCTGGAAGAAGGAGCTTGGGATGCCATACATGTTATTCAGGTGTGACTCTCTTAACATGCCTTGCTCACATTTGGTGTCCACAGCTGCAACTTTATCATGTTTTCCCATGCAACTATTTCATGACTTATGTTCAAAAAAATAAAACTTCATGTTTTTTGCTTTTAACACTTTCAATCTAGGTTGGTCCAGAGGAGGAAGAAATGGCACAGTATTGCTTAACAAGTACTATTATGCTCTCCCTGGCCACCGATGACGAGCCCTCTGGCAAATTTGGCTTATCCGGATCAATTAGAAGACAAGTAAGTTTTTATCTTCTGTTTTAACTCAATGCCTTTTTGCAGATAAAGATCCTAGTAGACATACTCTATATTTCTCTAAAACAAGAACATTTTTTTCTGATATTAGATGAAAATGGAGCTCGCTGTAGCAGAGGGGCATTTGTGCAATATGGGGAGAATGATTGAAGAACTGGAAGGCAAACTGAGAAACTCACTTGATCAGGTTACTACAGAAACTTTCTACTTTCGTTAAAAACACCTCTCCAGATATGCACCATCTCATTCTTATAGTTTAGTGACGGGCTTAGGAAACCTCAAATGTAAACAGTTATAGCACCTCATAAATCAGAATCCAGAAAACACCGATGTATAGCTAGCTTAAGTGGGTGGTTCCAAAGATTGAGAGTTGTTTGGTGAAAAACGCAGGTTTACTTTGGGAAGACAAGAGAGATGGTTTGCACACTGCGTCCACCAGCCGAGATCGTACAGATGAGATTACCCGACTCCTGATCCTCCCATCTCCTCATCAATCCTTTTATGTAATAACATTTCGTATCACTTCACCTTTTTTTGTTTGTTGTTTGTCTGTCTGATTTTAAACGTTTCTCCAAGTGTCTTGTGTGAATCTTGTGTGAATGCCTCTTTACTTTCTTTGTCACGTGTTGTCTCTGGCTAGCTAGCTTCACGCCATAGATGATATTAGTCTCTTTTTTTACTTCGTGTCATTTGTGCTTCCTGCTTTGAGTTAACTTTCCTCCGTTCGTTTTAGTCCTGTGGACACTCACTTGGTCATTGGTAAAGAATTTCAGTGCTTCAGTGAATAAAAACATCTTCAATCCACAAGAATTACTGACAGACTATCTAAGGACAATGATTCTCATAAAAAGTATAAAAAAATATACAACTCCTGTGGCAATGGAGAGATTGTATTAATGACTACAGTACTGCGGTTGAATCATGAAACACATGTATGATGTATGAAAGAAGTCTTTATAGATGCTTTAAAGCGTTTTTGTAAGCGGGGGGCATCAAAGAAACAGCCTACGAATGGTTCTAGCGAAAGCTCGAGACACTAATCTTCCAACCAAATCACCTGGCAACTGAAGCAACCGTTGTTGAGACTCTTGTGGAAGCTGCACCACACATTCATTTCAAAATAACACAAGTCAGGCCAATTAATAAATAAATAAAATCTATAGATTAATCAAAAACACTTTGAAAGTTGTTGGTGATGGTGTTATACCTCGGGTAAGATGGAGAGAATCGGGAGCATCTCTTCAGCTGATGGAAGCTGATACATGACTAATGATGCTTCGTCTAGAGGCGTGAGTGCCTCACCACTTTTACTAATCGCTTTTACTTGCTGCAAACATTTCATATATAAACTGTCTTTGATCTAACTTTACATTATACGAAAAAAAAGAGAGACAATTTCGTACTGTGCTTGCTTACCGCTTCATCCCCTCGCATCCCTGAGAACAACGAGATGAGTCGATAGAAGGTTCTTAGGTTTGTCATGTCTTCTTCTGTCAAGGAGTTCAATGGCCTTGAACTATAAAATGGCGAAACAACAGATGTGAAAGAATCCAAAGTTGCCAATCCAAATGCATCAAGGCCCTGTCGAATAACATTAATCATAGAAGCAATCGTTTTGATCAACAAAGACTGTTATTTTTACGGTACGTGATCAAATAAAAATTAATGTTCAATAGATTAGTATTTGATTTCAATAAATGCTTGTCAAGCCAGTCAGTTTTGTTGGATTTTAAATACTCACCTTAGCGAATTCTCGAAGAAGGATTTCTCTTACAAAAGAACCCTGTTCAAAAGTTTCAACATCT
Organism: Sinapis alba; assembly: GCA_012274485.2. Taxonomy (NCBI): domain Eukaryota; kingdom Viridiplantae; phylum Streptophyta; class Magnoliopsida; order Brassicales; family Brassicaceae; genus Sinapis; species Sinapis alba. The sequence continues at coordinate 82,362 of MU106464.1, forward strand.
CAGTAGTCAGTTGTAACATTAGTTTTATACTTCGCAGTACAAAAACTATAGCTTATATATATATACCTGTTCCGTGAAAGTAAAAGCAAGTATTTGCTTCATGACGATCTTAGAGTCTGTGCCTCCTTCCACCGGTTTCTGAACCAATGCCGTCTCTGTCCTAAGAGACTGAAGAAAGAAGATAACGATAAGAAACCAAATGATATTCTTTTGTTCTGTAAAGAGCTAAACCCTAAAACACTGTCATAGACTTCTCGATAGTAGGACATCTTTTCTATTTAAGTTTCATCCAAATCACCATATGCAGATTTCACAGTCTTTGGTTGGCTCTCAGGCCATCTAGTTGAATAATAATTCAGCTGTCTACTGACTAATTTGTCACTGAACACTAAATAGCCCACATCAAGTTTACCCAAATACGCACAACCCCAAACCAATGACACAAGCTCAGCAGCAAGGACAAATAAAACTGACGCACGAACGTACAAGAAAAAGACAAACAACGAAGGGAGATTAAATCCAGTCTCACCTCGGTAACCAAAGACTCGAGACGGTCAATTCGGAAAACACCATCCTGGACGAGACACATATAAAAGAGCACATTGAGAAAGAAACAGAATGCAAAAATGAGGATGTTCAGTCTAATTAGACAAGATAGTTTATTACCTCATACAAAAGAGACTGAAGAGAACTTTTCAGCTGGGGAGAGCTGTCAGTTAAAATTTTCCTAGCAATCCAAGGGTATGTACTGCCCAATACCTTGTAGTTTGGGTTAATACCAATGGCAATGCCCTCCAAAACAGCAAGGCTGGGAAATAAAAGATGAGAAACCAGAAATCATGTGAATGCTGTCTCAGTAGACAGAAAAAGACTAATCACACATAATCCGTGGTTGAGAGTAAAACTAGGATAAATTTAAATTAATCATATAACGCATAGACCAGTTGGACCTACAGTCTTCTCAAAAGCTCTTAGAAAGTTAAAGAACTCTCAACATCTCAAAACAAGAATGTCCATAATAACAGCAAAAACGGCGGGATGACTATACAACGAATATATATATAGTAGTTACCTCCGGATAACGAGAGAAAAATAGGGCGGTATTCTGAATTTGAATTGGTACCTGAGAGTTTTGACAAATGAATATCAGCATCTAATAAGTTAACGTAACATATGCAAGTAGAGCTCTTGCAAGTGTCCCTCTGCCAGAGGTATATTGGTAAAAAAATAATAAAATCTTATAGTATGTGTTAGTGTAAGTACAAGTGTTACTACATAGTTTTTCCTAAGTCGCCAGACAGGTCACCAAAGCTGATATTGCGAACCCCTCTGGCAATTGCATCTTGAAAAACGTCTGTAGAGAGAAGACAAGTTTCAGAACGCAACATAAATTTTTAATACAGACATGTAGCTGCACAATAACACTCCTTTTCCAAACCGAAAGCCAGAACAAACCTGTTAAAGCCTTTGTCACAGCGCCCTTTTCAGCTGTCGGTGGAAGAAGCCTATAGAAGTTGTGCAGATAAGATTAGGATTTGTCAACAGTTGAAAGTTCAGATTCAAATAGACACCAATGACCGGAATACCCCAGAGTTACAAAGTCTTTAGCCAGCGATTTGAAGTCACGATTGACAAGATGAAGACATGCTTCCATGAATCCATCACGTAATTCTGGCCTAAAGTCCCCCATCATACCAAAATCTGGCAGCCAAACAAACGAAAATCTCAATCAGTTATAAATAAAAGTTACTTCTTAGGACCATAAAACCTGTCTTTACTTTGTAGACATAAACCCTACGCATATATACAGTAAATTAGATATCCAGAGAGGCAGGAAAAGTCCCCACTTTTTGCTCAGTGGTATTATATCGAGAAACAACAAAACCACCGAGTAAAAAGTAACATAGGTGTACACGTTTCTGGTTAATTCTCTGTATGTATGATCACATAGATTAGCTGAAACACAGGTGGAATCTACCACCAGAGCATCAGCGACTAGTATCTTTTCTTTGAGAAAAGAAACATCTATACATCAACATTGTAATCTAGGCCATGGAATGCAGCGTGATAACACAAAAAGTTAGTACCGAGATTGAGGAATACCTAAGTATGCAAGTTGGCCATCGTATGTGCGAAGAAAATTCCCAGGGTGAGGATCGGCATGATAAAATCCATACTCCAAAAGTTGATTAAACGAACAGTATACGCCAACCTCAACTAAATAAAGATCATTAACTTCAGCCAGCTTCTGACCCTGCAGTACAGAAAGTAGAGTACATGAACTATTATGTGCTTCGGAAATATATAATCCCCTTTGACTGAGGGAAGCTATAAGAAATATACACAACTCCTTGACACAAACCAGAAAACTGATTTTGTATTACCAACGTTTAACTGCATACCTCCACCCACTCCATTACAAGAACTTTGCTGGTACTGTACTCTGTGTACATCTTTGGAACCAAGACATCTTTGATGCTACCATACAACTTCCTATTCAAGAATACAGAATGTTACTTTACAGAATCCCTTATGGAAGATTTTTAACCATTAGATGAGTAAGTACCACGGTTAAGTAAAAAAACACATGATCTATATAGCTCAGAGCCTGAGATCAATAATTTACAATGAGAATACAATTGGACTCGTCATAGCCATAACATAAGTGGGCGATCAAACAAGGCAGACGAGACTAAAACCTTAGCAGGCTTTACCTAAATTTTATTCCGTTTTGTGCTTCTTTCAAGTAATCCATCTCCTGCATTCAATGTGATTTACCTGTATTCAATATAAAGCTCTAAGATATTCCTCGAACAAGAAAAAATTTAAATGCAACAACTAGTTACTATTCCATCAAAAAGATCTTTCAAGACATTGTATAAACATCGTTTGCATTTATCAATTACTCACATAGTAGCTAGAAATGGAGTTTATCTTTTTTCCCGTATCAACTTAAGAGGGTCAAATTTCATTTTCTACGGAACAGAAAGGTAGGATTGCACAAAGGAAAATGGTGTGGCACTCTTTCCTCAATGGCGGAGAAGAGAGGCATCAAGAACTTACCAATTTATTTTAAGAAAAATATACTCTACTAGTCTGAATAAAAATGTCTACGCAAAACATGATTTGTGGTAAATGTGGATCATTTACCTTAAAAAGACTTGTTGCCCATTCATCAACAACTGCCTGAAATGAAATTCCACACTTCAGCATTGGAACGGGTTAACAATACACTGTGATTAACTTAAAGTTCCATTTTTCTCTCAGATTGTGGGAACCAGTTTTATCCAACAAAATTTAAAACAAAACTTCTGCTAGAACCGTCTGAAATGGATATTAGAGAGTGTCTCAACACATTTAAAATGTTCTTCTGCATAGCTAAGGAAGTTGAAAAAGTGAAGCAAAGTTGAAAGAAGACAAGTGTTAATCAGTTCAAAGGAAGGGCCCAAATTACACAAGTTTTACGTCACCTGGAGGTCTGAGTTGAATCTCCCAGCCTTTTTAATCAAACCCGCCATGTAGCGCAGAATTAGTGTGTCCAAAGCAATAGCAGCTCGTACACCAGGACGCTGCACTTTAACAGCAACAACCTTTCCACTTCTACGGAGCCTAGCTTGATATACCTAGCATGTAGACCAAAGTTAGGATCCACATAATAAGATAAGCTCTCCTACATAGATTGGGAATTAAAAAACTAGCTCTAGGATAGGGTTTAGACCCTCAATAACATGATTTATGTGTACCTGTCCAAGGGAGGCTGCAGCTACAGGCTCTGGAGAAATCTCAGAGAAAAGCTCATCTATAGGAAGACCAAGTTCATCCTCTATCATATTGAAAGCAACTTCGGTTGAAAATGGAGTTATTTGATCTTGTAGCAGGGAAAGTTCATCCAAGTAGATAGGCGGTATCAAATCCTATAGACGATCCACAAATTCATATCTTAATAGCAATAACAATCACAAAGCTCAAGAGATGTGGTTTATATTAAACCCTGAAGAACACAGAAGGAGCAACTTACTGGACGAGATGAAACAGCCTGAGCTATTTTGACGTACGCCTGAAAACAAGACAAGAGAAAAGAACATTCGTAATGAGCAATGTGATATTTAACCTCAAAGGAATCTGTAAGTGAAGGCTTTTGATTGGCAACACAATTCCACAAGTATTTTAATATATAAAATATTTTGAAATTTTGTGTTGTGTGATTTATATTCCGTCACCCTGCGAAATTTATCCAATCCAAAATTTATCTAATCATGAAAAAAAAAAACATTCCACAGTTTTTCGTTCTGCCTATTTAATCATTTAGCAGCTTAATTATATCCAATTCATGATTAAAAAGTGTTAACCAATCAGAGCTTAAATCTCATAGAGAAGGAGAGAAACCGTACCGGACCTAGCTCCACCAATAACTTCCTAAGCTCCGCCGCTCGTACCTAATCAGAACCAGTCGTACAAAACGATGCATGAGAACAAAACCATCAGGAAGGGCAAGGGCGAGAAGTAACATCCAGACCTTGAACATTTGCTCAGAACGATCGAGAGCCTCATCGGCCAAGCGAAGACCAAACCAGAAACCAAACGTAGTCCCGATCTGAGCCAACCGTCGGAGCAGAAGCAGAGGCTTCTTCTTATACATCGCATCGATCCTCGGAAAATTGTACTCTGACAAAGAATCAGCCTCATCGGCGCTGAGATTGAACAGATAACCGGATTTACTCGTGAAGCTATCTACATCTCTGGAGGCAGCGAAAACGACGGCGGAGCTGTCTCTTCGCCGAGGACAATACGGTGGTGAAGATAGCAGTAGAGTGGGGTTGGCGGGAAAAGAGAGGAATGGAGGAGCAGGGAGCAGAATCATCTCTCTCCCAGAAACCAAACACTATCCGATCGTTTTTTAAAATTGTACGGTTATTTTGTTGACGACGATTATTATTTGGTTCGTCGACTCTTTATTATCTCTTGTTTTCTTTTTCCTCCTTCACATTCTTTATACATTTACTAGGATTTTCCGAATTTTCTGTGTCACACAAATGGCACCAATGTATTTAATCAAAAAATAATTAATTCATGTCCGCAATAAAAGTATATTTTCTCTATTATTTCCTCCGTAAGGTCTTGTTTAACGATTTTTATTTTGTTACAAAATAAATAGTCTTTGTTGAAAAAATAAGATATGATATATATATTTTATATATATTGATTTGAGTATAAATATTAGTATATATTTTTTTTTTGTTAACGAAGTGCGCTGGTGAAAGGAAACAAAAATTAGAGAGAGAGTTCATATGTTGTTATTCATCTTTATCAAATCCATAACACACATATTTATAGTGTATGAAAGTTGGTTTATCAACCGATTACATACAACCAGTCAAAAATAAATAAATAAATAAATAATTATAAAATCAAAAATATTTTATAATATTCTTTTTAATTATTTATTTTTTATTATGTAGTATCTCGTTAAAAACGTAGTCATGAAAAAAATCATTGAACCAAAAATCATGACAAAGAAAAAAAGAATATACTGATGTTATGTCCCCTAAGAATAATGGGCATAGTTTTTTCTTCTTGATTTTTTTTGAGTTTTCGTGTGTACGAGAAAAATCTTGGAGGGATGTACTTTGTTCTATCGCTCTTGATATAGCTTTTTTGAGTTGAGTGACACATGCCGAATTGTCTTCAAAAATTTTCGTTAGCTCTTTTTTAATTTCCGTTCCACTAACTTCTTGTATGTGTTGACTCATTGACCTAAGTCACACACATTCTCGACATGCTTAGTGAAGTGCAATAGTTTCTGCATAATTTGAAAAAGTCGCAACCAAAGTTTGTTTATGGGACCGCCAAGAGATCGCAATTCCACCAATCGTAAAACGTAACCGATTTGCGATCAAGCCTTGTGAGGATCTGATAAATATCCTGCATATGCAAACCCAACCATATCAAACTCGGTTTTTAAAATACATTAACCCTAAATCAACTGCACCTTGAAGATAACATAATATATGTTTTATTCCGTTCCAATGCCTGCGAGTAGGAGCAGAACTATATCTTGCAAGTAGATTAGTAGCAAAAGCTATATCAGATCTAGTACAATTTACAAGATATAAAAGCCCACCGATAACACTCATATAAAGTACTTCATGACCTAATATTTTCTCTCTATCTTCACAGGGTTTAAAAGGATCATTCTCAACATTGAGAGATCTATTTACCATGGAGTATTCAAAATAATTGTTTTGTCCATATAAAAGCGTTTCAATAATCTTTTCGTATAATTTGATTGATGCACAAATATTTCTTTTCGGAGATGCTCAATTTGGAGCCCAAGACAAAAATTTGTCTTGTCGAGATCTTTCATTTTGAACTCTTCTTTCATATGAGTTCGAGCATCATCAACCCCTTTTGAGTTCCAATTACGTTCAGGTCATCTACATATACAACAATGATCATGAAGTCAGATGATGAATTCTTAACAAAAACGCATGGACATATCACATTATTCACATATCCTTTAGTAAAAGATATTCACTTAAGCGATTGTACCACATACGTCCCAATTGCTTTAATCCGTATAGTGATCATTGTAACTTCAACGAACAAATCTCCATAAATTTTTCTTTCAGTGCTTTGGGTATTTTCTATCCTTCAGGGAGTTTCATATATATATATATATCATTTTCCAATGATCCATACAAATACGCTGTCACAACGTCCATGAGATGCATTTCAAGATTTTTGATGCCGTTAGGCTCATCAAAAATCTAAACATAATTGCATCCATCACCGAGGAATACGTTTCCTCAAAATCAATTCTCGGTCTTTGGAAGAAAAATCTTGGGCAACTAATCGGGCTTTATATCGTGTTACTTCATTCTTTTTATTTACTTTTCTCACGAATACCCACTTGTACCCAACTGGATTTATATTCTCAGGCGTTATGACTATAGGTCCAAAGATATTTCTTTACTTTAGAGAGAGTAATTCAGTTTGAATGACATTCTTCCACTCCTCCCAGTCATGTCTTTTCTGACATTATAAAATAGACCTTGGATCAGAATCATCAATTTCATGATTGGTCTCTTTGGACATAGAAAAGGAGAACATTCCATCAACATCTTTTATCTTACTTTTGATCCACAATTTTTTATCTCGGGCGTAGTTGATGGAAATCTCATACTTTCATGTTCCCTTCTCGTCATCTGAATCATTATCTCTATTTGGTTCTTCTTGAACCTTTTCATTTATATATTCTTTCAAACATCTTTCAATATCAGGTTCTTTTAGAACTTTTCCACTTTGCTCAACCAATTTCTTTTTCTCTTGGGGACTTTTATCTTTAGAATTCGTTGGTCTCTCCCTCTTTAACCGAACCTTAGGTTCATTCATTTTGTTACCATCAATTTGTTCTTTCGGAATAACAATTCTTGATGGAACATTTTCAGCGGGTATATATGACTTCGTCACCCTTCTCATATCTGTGAATGCATCTGATAACTGGTTTGCCAAATTATACAAATGCACAATTTTCGAACTTTAAGCTCTCTTTAATTTGTAGGGGGATCAATGCGTAAAAACGATGATGTACACCATGTAATCTCTTTAGAATTTTCTCTAATTCCTCCTCCTAACGCTAGAAATTCATCCTCATTTAAATGGCAATCAGCAAACTGTGCTGTAAATATATCACCAATTATTGGTTCAAGTTATCTTATTTTACTTGGTGACATATAACCCACATATGTTTTCAATCTCCTTTGTGGGCCTATTTTTGTTCTTTGTGGCGGTACTATCGAAACATAGACTGCACATCCAAAGACTCGGAGATGAGATACATCTGGCTCTTGTCCATATGCCAATTATAATTGGGAGTACTTATAATATGCAGTTGGTCTTAACCAAATCAGTGCAACTGCATGCAATATAGCATGACCCCATACTGAAATTAGGAGCTTTGTTCTCAATATCAACAACCTTGCAATCAACTGCAACCGTTTTATTAAAGACTCGGTCATGCTATTTTGTGTATGAAATTGAGGGACTGGATGCTCTACTTCAATCCCCATTGACATACAATAATCATCAAAAGCTTGTGATGTAAATTCACCAGCATCATCAAACCTTATTTTCTTAATGGCATACTATGAGAACGTATTCGCAGCTTTATTATTTGAGCAATAAACTTTGCGAAAGTTGTATTTCGTATTGTCAAAAGAGACACATTTGACCATCTATTAGATGCATTAATTAATACCATGAAATACTTAAACGGCCCGAACGGTGGGTGAATCAGCCTACATATATCACCATATATTTTTTCTAAAAACATTGGTGATTCATTGCCTACTTTTGCTGGTGATGGCCGAGTTATAAATTTTTCTTGAGAACATGCATATGTAAACTCGTCCGTTTGTAAAATTCTTCCGTTTTTCAACGGATGGCCATTTAAATTTTGCATTATTTTCTCATCATGACTGAACCAGGATGTTCTAGCTTCTCATGCCAGACTTTAATTGTATCAGTAAGCTTCATGTTTACTATGACATAGAACTCAGTCATGTTTATTTTCGTATAATATAGTACAAAGGATAACATTTTTAACTCTTCCAATATATGTTTTCCCTTGGACTTAATGCAAAGAAATTCAATGTCATATTTACTCATAGTTTCAATATGATATCCATTTCTTCGAATATACTTAAAACTTAATAAGTTTCTATGAGACTCGGAGGATTATAATGCATCATTTATTTCAATTATTGTTCCCCATGTCATTGAAAATTTCACTCTTCTAGAGTCCATAATAATCTTTGCACTACTAGATATTTTACTTATGCTTCCAGCATAATCTTTCATTTTGAGACTAGAGAAATATTTCTTATCTTTAATTATCATGTGTGTTGACACACTATCTGCCAAACACAAATTTCTATCCAAAGTCTCAAAGTTTGGTATCTTTTTGAATTTATAAAATATTCATAAAACATACATTAATATTAAACATGAAACATAACATATATTTTACAATAAAAGATAAAATAATATAATACAGTAAACTTATATTACATCGATCTTATTACACATCAATATTTTCTGGTTCAACCAGAAAATCTGATACGTCAAGATGAGTATCATCATTTAAACCATGAAAGAATGGTCCGGGTTCATCAAAGATGAAGTTTGTTTTACTTCCTTTCTCTTTCGCTTTTTGAGATTCTCTATACAGATCAGCTAAGTGTTTTGGCGTACGACAAGCACATACCCAATGAATTTTTTCATGCTACATCTGTAGCAAACATTTTCTATTTACCTTTTATCATCCCGACCCTTTTCATTTTTGTGGAAGTCTTTCTTATTTCTTTCATCATACAGACGAAATATTCTTCCTCGTCCTCTTCCACGACCATGATAATAACCACGTCCACCTCCTCGTCCTCTCCAATTATCGTAACTGGATGATGCAATATTCGCTTCGGGGAATGGAGCAGCTCCAGTGGGACGAGCATGATGGTTTAAAGTCACAAGTTGGTTATTCTGCTCCGCTACAAGGAGGAATTGCATCAACTTCGAGTAACGGGTATACACACTCTCCTAGTCTTGTTGCTGTATGACTACGTTTCCAGAATGGAACATGGAGAGAGTTTTCTCGATCATATCATAATTACTTATTTTCTCTCCACACAACATCATCCTAGATGTAATTCTGAATATTATGGAATTATACTCACTAACACTTTTGTAGTCCTGGAACCGAAGATGGAGCCACTCGTGTTTAGCTTTCGGTAAGATCATATATTTATGGTGATCAAACCTCTCTTTTAATGATTTCCAGAGGTCCCAATGATCCTCTTTCGTAATATATTCATCTTTTAAACCATTATGTATGTGGTGTCGTAAATATCATGGTTTTAGCTATTTTCTCATCCGACACCGTTTTTGAACTATCAATGGTATCCAAAAGCCCGTCTGCTCTTAATGCATCTTTGCACCCACTGTCCAAGCCATATAATTATTTCCCGTAATATCAAGGGCATTGATTTCGATCTTTGTCAAATTCGACATGATAAATATATTCATAGAATAGTAATATAAAAATATAACAAAGACGAGAATTTAAATGCATAAAGTAAAGGCAAAAATTAAATGGCATAAACTTAAATTACAAAAAGTTAAAAAAACATTATTAATTTAATTGGAGGCTTAGCATTTCTACATGATCCGAGGAGTCATAGACTACCATATTGATCATTTTTCAAAGTCCGAGGAGACATCGTCTACCATGTTGACTTTTCTTCAAGATCGGAGGAGACATGATCTACAATTTTGATCTTTTCTTATTTCAAGGTTCGGGGAGACTTAGTCTGTCATTTTAACATTTTCTTTTTATTATTTACGGAGGCAAATCTTACACGTATTTCTATGATCGTAAAGGCGTAGCCTACAATAACTATCAGTCTGGAAAGGCAGTGCCTATCATCCCGAGAAATAAACAGAGAAGGTTTAGCCTCTCACTCCGGAACAATAATAAAATTTAAATAATTAAAATTATTGAAAGACATAAATTAAATCTCACCTCACTAATATTACCTTGATCAGTATAAAAGCCTCGTGCAATAACGTGTTGAGAAAATAAAATAGGATATCTATTTATATATATTGATCTGCGTATAAATATTATTATATATATATATCTATATATATTTCTTGTTAACGAAGTGTGATGCGAGAGGAAACAAAAATGAGAGAGAGAGTTCAGATGTTGTTATTCATCTTCATCAAACGAGAGTACACATATTTATAGTGTATGAAAGTTAGTTTATCAACTGACTGTACACAACTAGACAAAAATAAATAAATAATTATAAAATTAAAATATCTTTTAACAGTCTTTTCTTTTTTTTTATTAATCAAACTAATTTTATTTAATACTACTTTTATATAATCAAAATATATTATATAAAATTTGTATTTTCTTAATCTTTATAAAAAAACCTTAAAATAATAAAGAAGGAGTAATATTTATCAACAACAACTTTGCTTTTAACTTTTTTGGAATCTTATAAAAATTTGTTTGATTTAATGAAACATTAACAGGCTTTCAAACATTTTTGTTATTCTAAAAATCACATACTTAATGGTAACTGCTAAAAAATCAAGGCTACTTAGAGCAACAATATTGGAAGAGTCTTTCAAGCACAGTTTTTTATGTATTTATATTAATTTTTAACATAGTTTATTTATCTGATTTAATTTAATAACTGAAAAAGAAATACACTAGTAGAAACGTGTCATTTGTAGAGTTGATCTCCTACTATTTGTTGAGAGTTTCCTTATAAATAATCTTATATCATATTTTTGTTATTCTCTTTCTTATTTTAACATATTTTATTATTATTGTTTTTGAGGTACTCTCTCTAAATGCCACCATTAATGATGCTTTTATGATGATATGACAATATTCGACATTTTTAAAAGAGTGGATATATTGTTTCAATTGCATTATTTTATGGAATGAGAAATTTTACAGAGACTTTGTTATGTCATTATAAAAACAGATTATGAAAACAACAAAATATGAAAAAGACATGATAACAAAAGCTAAACGAATACACTCATAAAAAAGGAAAAGCACATACTTTGACATAGGTGAGATACTTCTAAGAAGGGATTCAATTCTTTTAACCATCGTGTGTAATAATAAGAGGAATACCTCTCTTGATGTGGTATCGCTTAAGCGTAAATGAAATTATATTCGTTTCTTAATAATTGTTGCCATCTTGGCTGATTGTGGATTGGAAAGAAGAGATTAGCTAAATAATAATCCAGAAGAGATGAAGTGAGAATCATAAACCATTGTGGCTTTTCTCTTATATAATAGGATGTATCGGAATATAAAACACTGTATTAGTTGCAAATTTCTCACCTAGTTCTGAGAAGATTCAATTGCTGGTAATTCTCAAGGAATTTCTGAATTGTTACCGATAACACATGTTTCTAGGTAAGTTTCAACACATAAATCCAAGAAGGTATTGAGAAATGGTTTTGCCTGAATATCGCTACAACTTCTCGAGGATTTTTGCCTTTCTCCCTCATTTCTCACTACAACATCATAAATTTTGTGATCACTCATGTTGTTGGAAAATTATGTTTGAGTAATCAATACATTCTTGTAGTGATCATAATTAACCAGTTTTAAAGTCAATCCTTCCTCTTAACGATGCTCACTATCCTTTCGATCTCTGTTTGCTCGTAAGATTAGAATTTCTTTCATAAATTACAAAAATGTATTGAAGAAGGATTGAAGAATGTGTGTAAAAAATGAGAAACATAGATATATATATAGATTTTTAAAAAGCCATAATTTAAAGATTGTGTTATTTGAGAGGAGACTATTCGTAAAAAGATGCTAAACACAACATTTTTTGTGTGATATAAGACATTTAGAGCAAATTTTTTTTTATCTCCGTTAGATGATAAAAACAAACAAATTTAACCTTTGGATTAAAAGTTCTTTTTCCTACAAAAATGATGACATCATTTGTAAGACCCGATCCTGGCTTTCCGACCCAACTGGACCCGCGGCTTTACCTTATACATTTCGATACTTAGATTCGTTTTAGGTCCATTATTTTCTAATTATTTTCCATATAAATGAGGTTCATCAAACAATTCTAATAACATGTATAGACAACGGGGCAAATTGATTGTATTAATATAAAAATGAGATTCAATACATAGATTTAGTTTGCACTATAGCTTATTGTAAGTTCATTCCTAATCTGATCTATCCAAACACCACACAACTTCTCACTGCTTGAGTCGTCACGGCTCCTTCGTCTTATCACGATCAAACTCAGATCCTGAAACCACATATCACAACATATCAATATACAACGACGACGAGTAAGGTGAGCATGACGAAGACAACGGAGCTGAGTGTAAGGTGGATCGAGCAACATATAGATATATCAGAGTTTGACGGCGAGTCCAGAGCTTCCATGGCGGATTCATGTAGAGGAATAAGCTTGGATGTAGTTGTGAATCAGGAAGACGTGGCGGAATCAATTTATTGGCACAAAGATTACATTGTTTGGAGGCACGGTTCAGATCAAACCGCGACAGCAAAGCACGAGTTGGAGGCATGAGAGAGCAAGCTTCAAGTTTATGACCACAAACAATTGATCTTTGCATCTCCAAATTTAATTAACGGCAGCTTGATGTAGCGGGGAGGAGTAACCGATGGGAGCAAAGCGGGCTTGGTAGCAGCTTGGTGGAACGGGATGTGAAGGATGCTATGGAGAAAACAATACGCGATTTCAAAATGTTGACCTATTTATTCTGGATTTACCCGGTTTAATTCAATCAAATCAACACGAGTTTTAGGCCCCTGTAAATAGATTTAAGACTAAAAACCCTAGTTTTATCTCATTTTCTCTCATGACTTTGTCTAATCTTGTAAAAGCCTAAATTTTTTGATCATTTAAGGAAGTAATTCATCTTATATTTGTGTTTCCCTTGCTCATTAACATGATTAGCCTTGAATCTCATATGAGTTTAAGGTTTTTCATGGAGATTAGTGAGTAGTCACTTTGTGATTCATGGATTAAGTATATTAGGTTGATATTTAGGATGTTTCTTGCTTGATTAACATTGTTATATGCTTGTTATGTATTCTTAATACTAGATTAAACTTGATCAAGTTGATTTAGAGGTTAAGTAATTTCATGCCCATAAGGTATTCGATGAAATGCTTGAATCAACCTAATATTATCTTTTACATGTCTAGCCAATAAAAATTGATATTAGAGATGTTAACTGATTAGTAGACTTGTGATTTATGCATGCTTGAATGTGTTAGTCTAACGAGAATTAATGTTTAATACATGATTATCATAGGGATTATTGTCACTAGAGTGGATTAATCGATTTGAATGAGATCTAGACCTATATACTTGTTGGTTGGTTGTTTGAACATCCTATATTGAACCTTGATCACCTTATATCAATTATCTTTGCCCATGGATCCATCCTAAACATTTGATTGAAAAATTAATTCTTGCATTCATTTCTTGATTGAATTTGAGATCTACCTTTGTTTACATTTTTAGGATCTTAGCTTGTTACCAATCAACCATCTTCTTATTTGCTTAGATTAAGAAAGTTTGTGTATTCCTAGTGTTATAGATCTCTAGTTCTCTGTGGATTCAATATTAAAGTGGTGCATCAATATATCACTCGGTTGTGGTAGCATGCATATTAAGTTAATTTGTATGTGTATAAACACTTGATCAAGCCTTCAAGACCAAACAAGGTTGTATGTGTTGCTTGTGATGCCATTTGGCCTTACCAATGCACCAAGAACGTTCATGAGACTCATGAACTAAGTGTTGAGACTCTACATCAGTAAGTTTGTAGTGGTTTATTTTGATGATATACTTATCTACAGTCAATGTTTGGCCGATCATGTCGACCATCTCGAACAGGTTTTGAAAACTCTCAAAAGGAGGGCCTCTATGCTAGTCTTAAGATATGTATCTTTTGGACTGATCAAGTGGTGTTTTAGGCTTTGTTGTGAGTTCACAGGGGCTGGAGGTCGATGAAGAAAAGGCTAAAACGATCCAAGCCTGGCCCATGCCGACCACCATTGGACATGTCCAAAGCTTCCATGGACTAGCCAGTTTCGGTCAACATTTTGTGAAGGACTTAAGCACTATTGCTGCTCCAACGACCTTGGTGATCAAGAAGAATGTATTTCTTACTTGGGGACCAGTCCAAAAGAGTCTTTTAACAAGCTTAAATATAGCCTGACTCATGCACATGTTCTTACTCTTTCTAGCTTTGATATAACTTGTGGGATTAAGTGTGATGCATCAGGTCCAGGTATATGAGCTGTTTTGACTCAGGGAGGCCGACCCATAGCCTATTTCAGTGAGAAATTGACTGGATCTATCCTCAATTATCCCACCTATGACAAAAAGCTTTATCCTCTAGTAAGATCTCTTGAAACTTGGTAACATTACCTTTTATCTAAGGAGTTTGTTTTATTTATACAGATCATGAGACCTTTAAACATTTGAGAGGTCAAACCACACTTAAGAGGAGACACGCTAGGAGGTTGGAGTTTGCAGAGACTTTTCCCTATGTGATCAAATATAAGAAAATGGAAAGACAATATGGTGGCCGATGCCTTGTCCAGATGATACACTCTCATCACCACCATGGAAGCTAATTTTTTTTTTTTTTGAACATATTAAAAATTCTTCTGCTAGTGACTCTGATTTTTCAGAACTTTACAGCAATATCACCAGGGGAGCAGTCTGTCCATTTTATCAGCATGATGGGTTACTATTCAAGGATAAGAGGTTGTGTATACCCCAAGGCTCTATGAGGGACTTATTGACCAGAGAAGCCCACGGTGGAGGTTTGATGGGGCACTTTGGCCGGATCAAAACTCTAGATGTCCTTCCCGACCACTTCTACTGGCTGAGGATGAGGTGAAATATCGAGAGTCTGTGTGCTAAGTGTACTGTCTGCATGAAAACCAAATCCAGGTCACACTCTTATGGTTTACATAGGCCTTTATCTTTTCCTAACGCACCATAGGTGGATATTTCTATGGACTTTTTGCTGGACTTGCCCAAGATAAAACACAAAGACTTCATATTTGTTGTAGTGGACAGGTTTTCCAAGATGGCTCATTTCATACCATGTGATAAGACTAATGATGCTAGTAAAACAGCCGACATATTCTTCAAGGAGGTGGTACGTCTACATGGTGTCCCTCATACCATTGTGTCAGATCGAGACACTAAATTCCTCAGCCACTTCAGGAGGACACTGTGGAAGAAGCTTGGAACCAAGCTGCTCTTTTCGACCACATGTCACCCACAGAACGATGGTCAAACTGAGGTAGTAAATTGTACTCTCTCTCAACTACTGAGAGCTACGATGGGTAAGAACTTAAAGAACTGGTTGAGTTGCTTGCCATTTAAAAACATTCGATCACTAAGGTTGTTTATGGTCTAATCCAGAGACTCTGATAGACCTATAGCCATTGCCAGCAGCCATGTTTGTTAGTCAAGGAGGTTCTTCTAGTGCTGATTTCATTAAGAAGATGCACCAACGAGTCAAGGAGAATTTAGAAAAGAAGGCTGAAAAGAACCGAGCCAAACTTGATTAAGGCCGCAAGGAGGTCATATTCAATCCGAGTGATTGGGTCTGGTTCCACATGCGGCCAAAGAGGTTTCTAGAAGAGAGGAAGTCCAAGTTAGCCCCAAGAGGAGATGGCCCATTCCGAGTCTTGGAGAAGAACAACAACAACACCTACAAGCTGGAACTGACAAATGAGTTTAAGGTTTCTCCAATGTTCAATGTGTTTGATTTGGCTTCTTATATTGTAAATGATGAAGAAGTTCTGAGGACAGAAATTTCTCAAGGGGGATGGGATGTTGTGCTCACGCAAGCTGAGATTAATGTAGTCCGCAAGGGTCCAACGACCATGTCAGGGGTCATAAGATATGAGTTCACTAAGGCTGTCCAAGAGATGCTAGATCAAGACCATGCCGGCCTTAAGCAGCTGCTGATTGAAGAGATGTCCCAACTGAAGATTGAAGACCAAGCCGGTCCAATAGAGGTTCAAGATCAGTCCGGTTTGATCCAATTCTCATCCATGGCCCATTACCAAACCTGTCTAATCATCTCCACATTCAATCTCGGTTCAACCTCAAGTCCAATTGACCCCGACTTAGAGACTTAGCCGTCTGGTCTAGATAAAGTAAGATTTCAATTATGATTTCTAACCGGTTTATTGTTTTTGGTTTGTGTCTTGGTTTATTTATTTTTGATTTCAATAAACATTACGAGCAAACTTGTTAGCATTTTAGGGTCCAATAACTTTCAAGGCCTTTGTTTAGCCTTTGCTTTAAAGTCCAGTTAGAGTCTTGCAGATTTTGTTCAAATCTTTTAGAAGGGCAAAGCTACATCGCGTATTTGAACCCCCTATAAGCGTCTGTGTATCTTTTGACCTAGAAAATATATGAGTCAGTTTGCCTTAAGTGCAAAAACTTTAAGTATTTCTTGTTAGTGTGAAGCCGACTAGAGAGCAAGCTTAAATCTTATCAAGTTCAATCCATAGAACTTGTGGTGATTCCCCAATCCATTCTATCGATCCAACTTGAGAGATATACACATCCAGCAAGTTGGTTCCCATCTTCATCCATCTAACCATCCACTGATCTTGTTAAGAGAGACACACATCCAGTAACACGATCTCATTTCCATCTTTCTTTCTCCTTGTTTTGTTCTTTCATTATCACATATCTCCTTTTCATCAATCATCCATATTGTTTTCATTCCATCTGATCCATATTGCATCATTCATAATTATTTCATATCATTTTGTCCTTTGTTTTCATCTTATAAAAACATATAAAAAATCATAAAAACTTTATCTTTGTTTTCAGGTTACAAAATCGGATCTCCCCCAGTCCATCGACCACTCTCCCGAACTAGTCTATTGTCGGATCAGGAAACCTCCATCGTCCAGATCAGATATGGAGAACATGTGCCTACAACATAATGGATATTCTTCTGTCTGGGCTACATAACCCAAAAACTTTTCGCTCAACCTCCATGATTGAGAAATTCAACAGATCAGCGATTTTGACCTTGCAAGCCTCTGGTTCTGGGTCAATATATATTTTTTAGGACCAGATATAGTGGTATCTCTCTCATGGTTCCAGCTGTTTGAAATAGAGTCGGATGAAACTACTATGCTAGGAAATGAAGATCAGCTGGAAGAAGGCAAAATTTGTAAGAAAAAGAAGGGTAAGGATCAAAAGGGGAAAACCCATGAGATAAGTGCCAAGAAGGTGCTCTGTAACCAGACTGGTAGATCCAAGGATCTGAAGATTGTGAATATGAAGGTTCAAAACAAAAAATCTTTTGTTAGGAAGATATGACGTCATTTTTTTCTTGAAACATGCATGGAATCAACAAGCCATGCAAACACTTGATAGTTAGAAAGTTGATATATGTGGAGAAATCTTTATTTGGAAGTTTTATTGAAACTAGAGTATAAGAAGATAATCATCATGTAATTTTGCCGGCAGCATTGCCAGAATGAAAGTCGATAACAAACTATGATCATCATCACCGTTGGGCCGTATCTGGTTTGTCTGGAGAGAAGGAGTAGTGGTCACTTTTCTCCATAATAGTGAAAAAATAATTACATGTGCAATTTAGTTTCCAAGCATGAGTGATCAATTTATATGTTGTGCAGTATATGAATCAAATTTTGTTACTAATAGAAGATGGTTATGGGATGATATTAAAGCTACATGTACATCTTATCTTCATTTGAATTTGACTTAGATCCTTATGGGAGATTATAATTATGTTATTTCATTAGCATAACATTCTTGATTACAAGATTATTTGCGGTCTCAAGCTAAAATGATGCAGTTTCAGGAGTTAGTTGCATACTGCTCCTTAAAGGATTTATGTTGTATTGGATCTATGTTTACCTGGTAGAATAAAAGGGGTGCAGACCCATTGGCAAGAAGCTGGATCGTGCACTTATAAATGGAGACTGGCTTTGAGTCTTCTCACATTCTTTTGCATCATTTGAACCTGGAGGTGTTTCAGATTATGCATGTTGTCTGGTCCGTCTACAGCAGTGAACGTATGGGAATAGAAAGCCTTTTAAGTTCTACAATTTTCTAGTTGAGCATGTGGATTTTCTACCATTAGTTAGTAACAAGTGGGGGGATTCTAGACCCATACATCATTTTTCTGAAAGAAACTGTGAAACTATGACATATGGGTATTTGTGAGAATAAAAAAAAAAATGGTGAAACTGTGAGATATAAATTATGTTTAGTTGCACAAGTTTTCTTTTACAAAGACCTGGAATTGATTATGAAGAAACATATTCTCTTGTGGTGGATGCAACTATTTTCAGGTTCCTTATTTGTCTGGCAATTAAAGAAGGACTTGATTTACGATTAATGGATGTTGTCACAACCTACTTATATGGTGCACTAGATAATGATATTTATATGAAAGTCACATAAGGGTTTACGCTGCTAGAAGCAGCAAGATCTAGTTCTCAAGAACAATATTGCATAATAGACTGAGACAATCATGGCATATGTGGTATAATCGCCTTAGTAAATACTTCTTAAAGGAAGGCTACAAAAATGATCATATCAGTTCATGTATCTTTATAAAGAGATTTAGCTAAAGATTTGTTATAATTGCAATGTATGTTGATGATTTGAAAATTTCATTCTTTAAGTGCTCAATTAGTAACCACAAACAAAATTTTATCTTGCCAAAATCTTCATCTTAAACTCTTTCTTCAAATATTTCATTGTAAGATCACTTGATGTGAATAAAAATCCCTTTCATGCTCACAAAGACAATGAAGAAATTCTTGGTCCTGAAATATCATAGTTAAGTGCAATAGGGAAACTAATGTATCTTGTTAGCCATACAAGACCTAACATATCATTTGCAGTAAATTCGTTGGAAAAATTTAGTTCATGTCAAACTTATAGGCACTTAAAGGGGATTAAACATATACTTCGTTACTTTCAAGGTACAAAAGATATGGGCTTATTCTTTCATAACCCATCCAGCAGATGCAAGATACTTGTTTGATCTTCATAGTGCTAAATCGCAAATAATATATGTTTTTATATATGGTGGTACCGCTATTTTTGGCGTTATATAAGAAAACCATTACAACCACTTCATGTAATCACGTAGAGATCTTAGCTATAAACGAAGTCAGTCATGAATGTGTATAGTTATGATCCATTGTTCATCATATACGAGAAGATTGTGGTATATCTACAGGGAAAGAAACTCCAACAATGATATACGAAGATAATGTTGCATGCATATCACAAATCAAAGACGAATATATAAAAGAAGACAGAATAAAGCAAATTTTACCAAAAAGATTTTGCACTCATGCTCTACAAAAGAATGGTGATGTTCCTGTCATACAAATTTGTTCAAGTGAAATTTGGCTGATATATTCACAAAGGTGCTTCCTACTGCTACATTTAAGAATTTAGTTTATCTTATTGGTTTGCATTCTCTCAAGGATCTTGAGTGATGTCCTTATAAGGAGAGTAATATGTGTTGCACTCTTTTCTTTAACTATGTTTTTTCTCATTAGGTTTTTAATAAGGCAACATCTTAAGCGTACTACAAACTATTTTATTATAATGGACACACCCAATAGAGAGTGTTATAGATGATTATATATGTGGATGATCATTATGATATTTATCTTCTAAAAAATATTCTAGGTATCTCTAGATTTTTAGATAAGACTAAATATTTTGGTTGTACTTCAAATAATTGATTCATTACTCATGAAATAAGTATATTTCTCCTTACAACAAAAATATATTTATACCAATACCATTATCTAATTTAGAATTAAAGTTTAGATTTGAGAGGTGTGGTTTGGAAGTGGAGTTTGAATTTTACAATAATACAAATTTAGATTTAAAATAATAATTTTAACTAGTTTCAAAAAGAGTTTTCAGATTTCAAAATAAAGTTCAAAAAATGAAAAATGAAAAAAAAATTGAAAATTGAAAAAAAAATCCTAATTATTTATTTATTTATATATCTATATAATAAAGATATATAAGTCTCTTACGTCTTTAATAAAATAATTTTGATCATTTTTCTTTTTTTCTATATTAAAATACTCATCTTAAGATCTTTTTGTGATATTTGCCTCTATTTTATACATTTTAAAAACATTGAGATTTTATTATTATATACTTCTTCGGAGAACTTTCATATTTACCACTTTATTGGTACCATTATCAATGTTTACCATCACTAAAGAGATATTTTCAAAAATATCTTCTTCATTAAGAGGAAAAATACTCTTATACTCTTACTATTAGGTGATAACCCGCGCTCTGCGTGGGGTGAGTGATTAAAACCAAAATTTCAAATTTAATTGGTAGATATCATAAAGTTAAACATTATAAATATTAGAAATAATGGAAAACGAACAAAAAGGGGTAATTTTCTTACAATACTCTTATTTGTTTTATAAATAAACTTGTGTAATTTATTAAATGCTATTGAAGTATTTTTCGTAGAAAACAAATTCAGTAATAATAAGCAATTTCTTATATAAATTAATTATCAATTTAAGATTAAAACAAATGTATGAAATATTATTATTACTTTCATAGCAAAATTATCATTATAATAACTAAAGAAACATAGGTAATTGAAAAACAAAACCAAAGAAACA
This sequence comes from Sinapis alba, assembly GCA_012274485.2. Taxonomy (NCBI): domain Eukaryota; kingdom Viridiplantae; phylum Streptophyta; class Magnoliopsida; order Brassicales; family Brassicaceae; genus Sinapis; species Sinapis alba. The sequence goes on from MU106464.1 coordinate 103,660, forward strand.
AATTTTAAGAAAAGAAGTAAAAAAATAAAACACCAAATATTATGAAAATAATCTTATTTACTCCTGGTTTGCAATCCTATAAAGATAAATTACAAAAAAAAAATAGTTTACACAACTAAACTTATATAGATATAACATTCAATAAAGAAAATGATAAACCTCTTTCTGAGAGCATCGATTTCTGGAACATCCTTAGGTTCAAAAATTATTTTGGAAAACCTTTCAATGTTACTCACGTTCTTTAATCGACCTTATCATGATAAACAAAAAAATATTAACAAAATTAGTATAATTAGACTTTGGACTACCTGAGGCTAAAAGTTTTTTTTGTAAGCAATATAAAAATAAGTACAATACATTACCTACTCTCCATTTAATTTGCCAAAACTATAGTACACATAGTACAACATTTGCATTAGTATAATTCCATAAGTCTTGGAAAACATGAGCAAGTGTACCATAAGCGATACACTTAATGACAACATTACTGTACTCAGTGCAAAAGAAACCAGTTAGAAACTTAGAACATAAAATTTCATCATATATGATGCAACTTAAATTCGTAAATATCTATTTCTAAAAAAAAATACTTACTCCATGTTTACTACAAAGAATCGTATTTTATGGTCGATGAAACCATTGTTCTTGTGAATTGAGTCTGTCATAAAATCTTCAAGAAATCCAACTCCAACTATATCCCCATAAATAACTAGTTGATATTTGACCAAAAAATTGCATCATTTTTATATTAACATCAATAAATAATAAAAGATTCACGGTAACTTTGTACCTTAGACTATAAGAATTAATTAAATTGATGAGAAACATACCAATAGAAAATTTGGGGTGGGCTAAGCCACGGTAGACGTCGTCGAAATTTTGAAAAAAAATAGAAGTTGAGACTGGAAAATGGATTGATCTTCAAAATGATAGAGGAGTTGTTGAGGTTAATATGGTATGGGTTTTATGTCAACCTAACACGCTCTGTTTTCACAGTTAGTATGAAGTTTTTAATTTCATAGCAGTGACCTTCCTCCAATAGTATTCCAGATGAAGCATCCAAATCTCATGTCCAAGAAGCTTCAATGGTATGTCCCTGTTGAACAAAAAAAAACGTTGGTATATATTTTTAAAAAAGTGAAAGCAAAACTGAGCTATAAAATTGCCTACTTTCTCATCTCCAAGTATTATTTCCGATTTTTGAAACCTTGACACAACTCCTGTCTTCACCAAAGTTAACACCTTAACATGGATTAGAAGCAAAGGTTTGGATGGACTCAATTTTGCCAATATTGTATGGCTACCCATTGTGATACGTTTTGAGAATTTTATGATTACGAAAATAGTTTGGAAAATGAGTATATGTGAAGAATCGAGGTGATATAGTTAATGGAATATATACTACATATTTTTGGTGGTATTAACTATAAATTTATCAACTAGGCGCTTGATAAGGAAGACAATAACTTCTATGGGAATTATGATATTATCATATTTGTATTTTCTTATTTATAAGTCGCAATTGAATGAACATATAGTAAGTTGATCCGATTTTGTGTGATCATATATTCATATTTGTTTCATTTATTTTATATTTCCGGTTTCGTATGGTCATATATTGATATATAATAAATGGTAGAGGCTAATTATAGAAAATAATAATTGTATTTCCTTATTTATAAGTCGCAATTGAGTAATCTTATAGTAAGGTGATCCTATTTCGTGTATGATTTATACATACAGAGTTAATTTGCAATAAACAGTGGGATTTGCCATGTAATTTGGACAATTTCTTTTTCCATTCCGTTGATTTTCTGTGTGGTAAATGACTACAATATCAAGTTATTAAGTATTATGACTCAAATCTTGGGTTGCAATCCGGATTTAATATTGATCTTACGGTAATATTACTAATACATGAAAAAAATTAGGGTGCAATCCTGACTCAAATCTCGGGTTGCAATATAAGTAAGCACAAGGTAACAATGTCCTATTTAAAAAAACAGATAAAATATAGTTTCAATTTCAATATTAAAATCGATATGAAGCAAAATAATAATAGAATAGTGTAATCTTGTATAGCTAATAATGATTTCAAAAGTATTAATAATTATCTTTAATATTATATAACTAATAATGGTTTCCCATTTCATGTATGTAAATCGTATATGTACATATTGTAAAAACGACAGGGTGCAAGACATGTGATGGTCTTGCCGTAATATTTTGGAATGGGTTTATTTTCTTCTAGTTATAGTGTCTTAGTTTATTCCATTTATATAATGATTCAAATATCAAGTTAAATGAGTACGCTAAATTTGTAACAACAATTGGATTTCAAAATTAAGCTTGAAAGTAATCTATTGTGGGTTCTACGTTTATAACAAAAATCGCTTAATAAAGGAGAGTTACTGAATTTTAAATACGTAAGTTCACATATTATTAAATATATGGTAAGGAATACAAAATCGAGCAAGATATATTATACATATATTTTGAAAGATAACTGGTTTAAACCAGGAGCATACAACATCATACATTCAAGTTTACATAAGTTTAGTTCCAAAAAAGACGATATAAATTACCAAGAAAATGATATAAACAATGTATATTGTTCAAATAATTGTGTTACGAAATTAGAAATAAGTAGACTAAAGAGTGTCAACAGACGAACTGAGACTAAGAGGAGAGTTTAAATTAGACTTAAGTTGATAACCAGGATTATCATGACCACAACAAACTCAATAAGTGTCGAAGTGAGATAACTTAATAGACATTGTGGCATTGATAAACTTGGTTTTGGGAACAATATATAAAATTTAAATCCTCATCAGCTCTCTGTTCTCATCAGATCTCTGTTCTGATGTTTTGTGATTATGTCCTTTGAGATGTTGATGCTTTACCCTGCAAAAAGTGATAGTAGATAGTTCCGGCATTATCAATTCTAAGAGGATAAGTAGCTAATTGAAAAATATAAATAGTTCCGGCATACCTTTGATTAACAATGCTTCTTTGATCAGTGGGAGAAGATCCGCTGTAATTAGAAATCCATAATATCAAATATATAATAGCAAATACAGACTGAAGACAATAAACTTTACACTAAGCGTATAAGATTGAAGAAGGAGATACCTAAATTTCAGAGACTTGAATTATATTCTGGAAAACCTTTTTGTACACCACATTCATAGTTGAATTTTGAGGTTTTCCATGCTTATCAGTGATAAGAATCTTTAATCCCTTTCTTGACTAGACCCGAGACACAGCAACATACAATTGTCCATGTGAAAATACAGGTCTAGGTAGAAACAAACCAACTTTCGCTAGTGTTTGACCTTGGCTTTTATTTATTGTCATTGCAAAGGCAACTTTCAACGGAAATTGCCTACGCCTCATCTTGAAAGGTAGCTTAGAATCTGTCGGTGATAGGAGAAGACGATGTAACCAGACCTTTTCACCAACTTTGGTCCCAGTGATTACCTTAGCTTGAAGAATTTGGTTAGCCAATTGTATAATCTGCAGCCTTGTCCCATTGCACAAACCTTCGTTAGGATCAATATTCCTAAGTAACATCACGGGTGTACCAATCCTTAGCCTGAGAGAATGATTTGGTACGCCTGAAGTTTTTATACTATTTAAAATCTCCGGAGTGAAAACCGAGTCATCTCTTGAGTTTGTATCGGCTGGGTCAATACTATCAGAGCTCAAGTATATTTGTTCCTCACCTACATAAATTTGAAACAAAATATCATCTTTGATTATTATGATATCATGAAATATGATTATGATTACTGTAAGAGCAGTAAAATATTCGGCTATAGACATTAGTAATACCTTTTAAATGGTCAAGCATGAAGTTGTTTACGAAATCAACATCTTCGTTGGTTGGACACAAAATAGCCCCTCCTGGAAAAAAATTGGGTCAGACGAATATTTGAAAGTAGATCCATAAACCTCTGAAACAATAGACTCAATAGGATCACTGCACTGATCAATTAGCAGATCCTTAAGAATGTCAATCATAGTTTCTCCACAGTTTGGTTCATTAATCTTTCCATCTCCTAAATCCAAAATCCATTTTGAGAACTCCTTAATCTCCTCAGCTTCACGACAATCTGGTTCTGGAAAAAGCCTCATATTTATGGTTAATTGCAAAACTTTGCAATGTTTCCACTAATACAAAGAATTAAGAGCAGTCATGACTATATCAGCACGATTTCCCTTGGGATATACGGGTAGTATATGTCTAAAATCACCACCGAAAACGACAACTTTCCCACCAAAAGGCCGTTCATCTGTAGTCTTCATAATGTCGCGAAGACTACGATCAAGAGATTCAAAGCAATGCTTGCTCATCATCGGTGCTTCGTCCCATATTATAAGAGATGCCTTTGATATCAATTCTGCTTGATGACTACCAGGTTGTATCTTGCAAGTTGAAAATTCATCAGGATTTATAGGAATGTCGAACCTTGAATGTGCAGTTCTTCCACCAGGTAGCAACAATGCAACTATTTCGCTAGAAGCAACATTAAGTATCACATCACCTCTTGACCGTACAGCAGCATAAAGAATATTCTACAAAAAAGTTTTCCCTGTACCACCAAAGCCATAGACGAAAAATACTCCACCTGATAAACTATTAACAACTCCAATAATCTCGTCGTACACTCCCCTCTGCTCATGTGTCAATTGTGCGAACAACTCTTGATGTCGTACCCGCAACTCATCAATAGGATAGTTCAGATCATCCTGTAAAAGCTGATTGTCTGTATTTGATTGATCGTTATCAGTAGGCTATGGCAGCGTCTCCCATTTACCCAAATAACTATTCTTACTGCGCAAAATCTTGTCAATCAAAAGTAACGTACAATTGAGAAGATGTTCTTCATTCAATATCAAGCCTACATAGATGCCATAAATTAGATAGTAATAAATAGGTTTGCAAAAGCTAGTAAAGAAAAAAAATCACTTGGATTTCGACGCTTTCGTCACTCAAGGTAGAGAATGTCTTCCGATAGTAGGCCTTTGGTTTCTTCCCATACTAATTTTGGCGATGATATGCTTTCGTTTAAAAACATTTGTGCAAAAAGATTGCGTACATACTCACCAGATGCCCAAAAACTACACTCTTTTAGCCCTCCAATATACTCTTTTTCATCATCTAACAAACCTAACTTATAACATGCTTCCTCAAAGCTCGGCTGAACAACTCCATCAACTGTCTTGATATCATCATAAGATCGTGGACCTTTAATCTTATTTAGCAAAACTCTCAAATAATAAAGCTCTCCAGAACTTGGAGAAACATGTTGCAACCTCCCAATTGCAAAATATTTTTTCTGTTTATTCTAGATTTTTCCTTCGGATCATATATGAACCTAGTCGGCATCTCTGCATATGTCAGTAATCTAGCTTCAGGGTATTTTTCACAACATCAAACCAAGCTAAGAACATTGTCTTTGATCCATTCACACGAACCATAAATGATTCAACTGTATTGCCTTCTTTGTAGATTACAGGTTGATCCCCTTCTAAATGGAAGTTAGCTTCTCAAAAGGTGTAACTCGATAATGGGTTGGAAAAGCAAAAATCCTCCAAGTAGACTCACACGCTGATATATATCTATAAAGATAATAAAGATTTAGGAGCGAATATTAGTTTATTTTTCGATTGAAAAATAAATATAAATATACATATTAACAAACATACCTAGCATTGAAATACTTTTTAATCTCATCTACCAGTGGTTCCTTTCCTTCTCCAGCAGTGGCAGTGTGAACCCCTTCAACACGAGTGTTACCACCAACTCCTTCTCCAGCCATGTGTGAACTAAAATCTGGACCAATACTATTCTGATTCCCTTCAGCTGTAGTTGAATTCTTGGTAGTCTTCTGAGTAACTGTTGTTGTAACACAGTCCGATCCTTTATTGATATACTTGAATAAGTATCTTAGCGACCGAGACTGATTACACCACTCAATATTGATATGAGCATTGTAACGAAGCATGAGAGTCTTGTTATAAGGAACTACATAGCCGTTATCCAACTGAATTCCTTTCTTCTCCACAAAACAACCATCTTCTCTTCTCCACAAAACAACCATCTTCTCTTCTCCGGTAAATTGGATAGCCTTGGGAGTCAACTGTAGTTTTCTCCACATTCTTTCTTGGAAAAAATTGTGTAGATCGACCATCATTCATGCATGGAGAATCTTTATTAACAACCCCACATGGACCATGAATCATTGAATCCTTAACAGTATCATACAATCGAGGTTCCATTTCCTTATTAGGAATCTCAGCTCATATTATGCGATCAATATCTTCGGACATTGGAAATTTGTCTCTAGAGTCCATGAACAATAGAATATGGGCATGTGGAAGTCCTCTTTTTTTGAAACTCAATAGTATAAACAACTACAAAATGAGAACAGAGATTTTGTTTAGGTCTTGGAATATAAAGTCACAAAATGGTTAAAAATTATTAAAAAATTTGATAGTCATAATTTTGGCTTACCTGAGACTGTTCTCCCAAGCAAATGTTTCTTCGTTAGATCATCCATTAAACTATCAAGTTTAACTTTAAACAGTCGACATCACAAATCTGGTATATCCTCTGCTATGAGATTATACTTCTGAAAATATCTTGTCAACTCAGGCCACTTAGGATTACATGTAAATGTAATAAACAGATATGAAAATTAATAGTATTTGCAAATAGTCATTGCATCCAAATACATTTGATGCATATACCTTGGACCACCAGTGAAGGAAGATGGTATAATAATACGGTTTCCTTCAGTAGGCAAGGCTGATAACCCATCACTCGCAGCAGTGACAAACTTACTATAATTCAAAGACCTCAAATTTGCTTGATTCTTCCTTATATATCAAAGACGGTGTGATTCAATAATCGTATAAGCATCCACCAAAAGCTGTTGTAGTAACCGCCTCGAGAAAAGAAGAACCTGAGAACCAACATGACGGATTTGAATCTGATAAGCAAAGAACTCTCTCATGCTAATAGTTGTCTTCTTCTTTTTGTTGATTCTTGTGAAACCGTTCTGGATGCCAAGACGAAACCCATCTTCTTTGTAAGGGAAGATAAGTGGATACTGAAGTGGTAGATAGCACGGATGCAACTCGGTTATCCGTTTTAGCTTACCAGAATACTTCTCTAAAACAATATCCCTTTTGTCCATATTTAGCTGGAAATCACCAACAACCAAAGCCGCAACCTCACTTGAAGTAGGGAGATTGTAAACTCGTCCATCTTTCTGCCGGTTGTGAATCAATATTAACTTGACGTCTTCACACTCTGATTCACTGTTAAATCTATCAATTGCATTCTGGAAAGTCTTCACATGAACATTTGTCACCCTTAGCATCTCCATTATAGACTCCACTAATTCAGCTCTGATTTTACTGTTATCGGAATTCCCACTATCATCACAGTAAATAAGCATGTATTCACTCATATAATTTCCATTAAACATTATATAAAAAATAATAACACTGAACGAAGTAAATTTTAAGTTATATGGTAGTTTCCTTAATGTTGCTATCCTGTTTTGAACTTCGTTTGCGGTATCATGAATATACAGCTGAGAAAACTTAGCTGGTTCATTAGGATTTGGTATCACACTCCTTATCAAATGATAATTCTCACCATGTAGTTTAAAATTTTTGGGACCTTTACCTCTGTTAATTGAATTATCAATCTTTCTTCGAAGTGATGTAAATGAAAACATCATGTTGATTGCGCGAATATTATCCTGAAAATGCCTACTAAGGCCATCATCATTTGTTAGAAGACCATGTAAATAAGCAGAAGGTTCCTTTAAAACATGAAGTCTTATTTCCCCTCTAAGACAGCACATAGTGAAATTTGATGTTTTTGTTCTCCTGTTTCTACCAATACGCTCGTTATACCAGAACAATGCACCACATCTTGTACACTCGTTTTCTCGATCTCCATCATCATTTTAGTCTGATACAAACGAAGGAGTTAGTATGTATCTTGATGGAAGTTATAAGAAACTGAAATAGAAAACAAAAATAATTGTGAGTAATGATATACCGTCTTCTATTGGTGCTGGTTCTACTTGAGAAATAGTAGAGGAATCTGGTACATTAGTTAGGTCACCAAAGAATTGTGCACAACAATTTGCTAAGTGTCTGGTGTATGCATGGCGTTTAAGATCAAGTGAATGTTCATCTCCGGAGTCAGAATCTGAGATGTTGTCATCTGCATTATCTTCATTGCTTGAGCAATCCCAAAAATCATCACAATCTAAAAAGACATAATAATTGAGTCCTCATAAACATTGTAACGATAATCATCACAAAAAAATGAATGATAAACTGAACATGCGAATTGAAAACGTTAGTGCCTGTACAGAACTAATGTAAATAGATTCAACAAACATGATGAATCAGAGTCGACAGATGAGATTATAGATTTTCCGGTTAAAAGGTTTTGAGTACTACATATGGTGGGACTATCTTCTGGAGAGTGATTATATTTGTGTAAGGTTTCTGAAACACTATACTGACTTCGATTTGAGTAGCCACTAATTGTGTTTTTCAAGGAGTTGAGCGTGTAGTTAGAGCCTGGATTTCTTACTACCAAAGGTACTTCCTGTTGGGAACCTAGATGATTAATAAGTCACAGCAAAATCATAAACTGTGTTAGTCGTTCACACAGTTTACGTAGATGAATTGTATTAAAACATTAGTATAATGTATTAAATGATAGATCACTAACCTGATCCACACCATTTACCATTATGACGTATTTCAGACCGTGTAACAATGAGAGTGACTTTAGCATTCTTTTTCAATGTGGGTAATGTTTTACAACCACTGCCCTCAATAACAACTGATTTGCCACCATATCTAGATAGTAATGGTTTGATCAAAAGGAGACGCGGTCTACCAACTGGCTTTTTCACAGAAGAACATAGAGACTATGAACAGTTCGTTATCGTCTGAGTTATTTCTTGAGGAAAATTAATCATGTCCTTTAGGGGAAACCCAGAAAGTTGTACTGTGGAAATGTCACTGGCTATAAGAGCAGCAAAAAGATGGAAAACACTAATGAGCGAATATTTTATGTTCAGTTTGGTAGACAATCAGAAGAGTCGGTTTTATAACATACTCTGAGTTTCAGTAGGAGAAATGTCCACTAGTCTATCAGAAATAATACGGGTATTATTAGATGGCTGTGTTTTCTTTTTGCTCGGCATTGCCTTTGTTTCGTCTGTACCATCTAATTTTCTTTTCTGCCTTAACACACCCATCCTTTGTGTTCTTGCATCTCTTTGAAGTACGTCAACTGAATTCGTTATATCGGCCAGATGATTGTTGTTGTAGACTGGTTGTTGTGCATTGGCAGTCTCTCCTGAAATTGATGTCAGTGATCCTTATAGTACCCGCGAAATATGAACATATTATCATTCGAAAATGAGCATACTAATACCTTGTTTATGTCTTTTTGGTGGGCAGTGGACAGCTGGATTTTCTTTGCCATCTTTCTGGTGTTGTTGATTCATCGTTGAAAAGGGATCTTAGACGACACCAAGTTCCTGGTTATCAGCTTCCTTGTTTTCACAGCTACTAAAAATTACAAAGGAATGATTTTTAGGTACATTGTTGTGGCAAGGTGATCATATATTTCCTTTCCAATATCATCACAAAATATTAAACCGTATGATTTAATTATGGGAAGTTGAATGTAATAAGATGTAGTGTACTAAAATATGAATGGTAAATGAATATTTTATGAATTAGTTCGTGGATTTTTGAAATTAAAAGACTATTTCTTATAATAATCATATTCTAATGGCTCTCCTAGTATAATTTTATATTCTTCTTAAACATACCATTAAAAAGCTATTTAAAGGTAGACTTATTTGAAATTTATTTGAAATCTTAGTTAGAGATTTGCATTGCAGAGTAAGAAAGAAAGCATATAACTGCGTGATTGATTATATAGGGTTGAGGTACGTTTGAAAAATTATGGTAACTTAATATTGTGTTGTGACTTTGAGAAATCAAGTAACTCGTACTGTTGTTGATTATATAAAAGTGAAACAGACGATAAGTCAATGCACCAAAACAATTGCAATGAAAGATGAAAAAAACAGCAAGACAATACGTAATAATAAATTCTATGTGAAGCCAAAACAATGGTCCCTTTCTCTAGACGACACACATCATTGTTTTAGCTAACTTCAGAAAATGTTCTGCTTCTTTATCTTAAGCGAACATGATCTCTTAGTCACACGTTTCATCTCAAGAGTTTCACCTACATTTAATGGAAAATGTGATCCACGCCGTTTAGCAGGTGTGAGATAGTCAGGCAGTACATGAGTATTTGAGACACATAGCTTAGATGTAGACCCATGTTCGCAAAACAACGACTAATCTTAAAAGAACTATAAACCTACATGTGTTGAAATGGTTTTATTGGAATTATCGTTACCTCGGGCGCATATATATCCCTTGTAATCTGCTGACAATTTGTTCTTCCCTTTATTTGTATTCAATAAATTCATAACTAAGACTATATAGAGAATTAGTTTACTTAATAAACCACCTAGTAAATTTGAAAGCCTCTAAAAAGTCTTCTTCCAAGGTTACATCTAGCCACTTTCTTCAAACTTCTCTTTCTTGATTTGGGTAGTGATGCTCCTTTTCGTAAACGAGTTCTGATCAAACTCCTCCTCCAAATTCACTACAGGTCCTCCTCGACGTTTAGTTGGAGTTAGATCATTTGGATCACCTTGCTGCTCTGACCTTTCTTCCAACAAATTTATAGATCCATGTTTATCAGAAAGAAATAATATTTTTACGTTAACAACTAAAATTTTCAAAAAATAATGTTGTGACCATTAAAAACTTATGATTACATCTTACTTATCTTCAGCGCATCTGAGATTACAGAATTTTCATGTTGAATGGTTTGACTACTTGGGTCATGTAGTATAATAAAATAGGCTAAGTTATCAATAAAATGATAGCAAAATATTGATATCGGATATTGAAACCAACACATCTATTAAATCAATTTTACCACTACCTTCGGGCTAGGTGTGTTGAACTCAGTGATGATATCAAGGTTAGTGATTATCTTGTTCACTTTGAAGGTGTCGTGCTTGTATACGAAATTTTCTCTTGAAATTTCAATCTTGAACAAATATGTCTTAACAACCTGATTTTCTAGAGCCAAAGGTAGGACATCCAGGTCTTGAACCTATGAATAGTCATAAATATCAAAATTTATTCTTAACCATAAAATTTAACTTTATTACCCAAGGATATGGAATATAATTTTTTTCTATAATTGTAAGAAGAATATTACCTCATCTATAACTGGTCCAGGAAGATCTATACAAGGTTGATGGACTAACTGGACAGCAAGATGGTCAAATAAGAGAAACTTGGAAGTACCGGTATTGTCAAGAACAACCAAGTGCAACTTGTATCTACCGTCAAAAATGAAAAATATGTTAATTTAGTTTATAAAGACACTTATAAAAATAGACATTAAAGTCCAAATAAAGTAGGTTTCTTTTCTTCGTGATCTAACTACCTTGGCAGTAGTTTAGGATCGTAACATTTGCACTTGGGACAATAGATTTTGAACTTTGTGAGATCATCATCATCAAGATCTCCGGTTACAAGAGGGGGCTCATACTGAACCTTTTTCGCACAAGTTTTACATGAAAAGTAGTACCAACCCATGTCTGATTCAATAGCCGCAATTGTGCACATAACAATACACCTCTACCTCTCCACCTATGAATATGTGATCACATATTATATTCATGCAAATATTTTGTAAGTACATATATAATTGTTTTTTTATAAGATGTACCTGTTGACATGCAATCATCTCAGAGATGGTTTTTCTTGGAGTATGGATGAAGAAAATCATCCTTCTCGGCAAGGTCAGTTTTTGAATTTTTTTGGCTTCGAATCCAAAATAGCCAAGCCAAGCTCATCTTTTGGTAACCTAGAAGATAATACCAACAACAAACCAAAACATAGGTCAATATTTTTTATAAGATATTAATAGATATGTTACAATTAATATGTCTAGCGCAAGGTCAAACTTACATCGCACTAAACTCCTCAACCTTAGCCATATCTGGATTGAGTTGGACGTCTGAGATATTGTATGCGTTCGAGACAGAGCGTTCATCTACAATATTTTAAATGATACACCATTAAACTATCCCTCGCTTTAGAATTATAAATTTAACTCGAATGTATAGTCACATTGATGTTATAAAAGAAGTGTGCCTTTCCAAATTTTAATCTTCCCAAACCTCAATACCAAGATCACACGATTGTCACGACATTGACGTATAGCATTCGAAACCTCAGTAGCAAATTTCCCCCATAATACCATTGGTAGTCGGACATCCCTAATTATAATAAATGTAGACAAATACCAAATTTAATATATGGCAACACAAATCAAAAGCAAATACTAATGAATATCTTCTCAAGAAAAGATGTACGATCTAGCTTACTCTAGATCACGAAGCTCCAAGGAAATCTTTTCGGTTTCTTTTCCATTCACTGCAATCATTTTTTCATGACTTACTTCAACAAAATGTCCGATCACATCTGCAATAATAAAACATTATCAGTATTTTTTTAAAAAAAAAGGATAAGAACAAGCATGTGTAAGAAAAAGATACTCATATACTAACCAACTAAAAATTCAGGATTGAGAGTCCCATCAAGAACTTCCTGGAAAGCAACCGGTGTGAAGCCATTTAGAGCAACAGTAAAATTATCACAACTTCTCACACGAGTCAATGACAGAAAACTGATCTTATAAAGATGACTTGTTGTCCCGGTAAGAGCCACACGAATGATTCAATGAGAAGTTGGTGCAAGTCATTGTCCTCCCTTGAGATAGGAGATGGTCGAATTGGTTTACTAACTCCTTCTTCACACTTGCATGAATCTTATCACCCTGTACAAAACGAAAGACAATAACTTAAAATTGTGAGAAACAAATGCATTCACTTATCGACAATGTAGAATATTAAACAGAAGTCTTCAATCGGTAAAACTTACATTCGAATCAATGAAAACCATTGGTATGGTTAGACCACCAGCAGGGTATTGTGAAGATATGATAAATTGTGAAGAACATGTCTACAAACCGGTAAAACTTATCGAATCAATGAAAACCATTTCTAACTTTCCTTCATAATCTTTAGAACACATAAATTGTGAAGATATTTATCTTACGATTAGGCATAGAGGAACAGTTTCTTCATAATTAACAGAGAGAGCATCACGTTTCTTCGTGATGAACACCTAAGTCCTCCGAATTAGTTATTTAACTCAGGCAATATAGTAGAACAATCATATTAGAGCAGCGATTACATACGTTAACTTATTCAAATTATAAATGATTGTGATCATGAGAATAAATACATTTTTTCAAATTTCCATTATCTTCATTGTTTGAGCAATCTCAAAAATAATATATTATCTAAAAAGACATAATAATTGAGTCTTCATAAACATTATAACGATAATCATCACAAAAAAAACGAATGATAAACTGAACATGCGATGGAGTACACCCCATTCCGGTTATTGTGAACCACTACCTCCCCAATTAACTCATGCAATATAGTAGAACATTTTATTTGAACTTGTCAGATGATGAAAAACAATCATATTAGAGATTGTACTTGTCATTTACTAATGTTTACTAAATTTACTAATGTTTTCTTTTATCATTTGCTTGCTATCCGGAAGTGCAGTGGACTATTGTTAACTATAGTTTCTAGGACTTCTCAAATGATGAAAAACAGTCATATTGCTTGAAAAACAATCGTAGAATCTAGCAAGAAGTACTAAATTCACTAATAGGCATAACACTGCTTTGTCAGATCCATCAAACCTAACATATTTTAATCACGAAGAAACATGATGCTCTCTCTCGGTCAAGAGATTTTATATGAGTACGTCAAATGCAAATAAAAGAGAGCATTGACGTGCATACTATTTCTATTTAGGGCTTCAAATGTATTTTTGAATTTGTCAAATGATAGTTACATTAATATGATGTGTTAGTAAGTAAATATATTGTCAATGGCACAAGATGTAATTATTCTAGTAAATAGATGATTTTTTGGTATAAGGAATGAAAATGAATATAGAGCTGACACGCAGGAAATGATACCCATGTAAATAACACGTTAGGTAAAGGTTAGTTTACTAAAGTGTTCTTCAAATAATATATAAGGGATATTATATATATATATATATATATATATAATAAATTGTTTGCAAGAACAAACATGGGTATATATGCGTTTTGCTCACCGGATCAGCTTTAGTGTTTGCGAGAGAAAAACAAAAAAAAGACAAAAAAACAAATCCACAACAGCTGGCAAGAAAAAAGGAAAAATCAAAAGCGGTCGAGGTGAGGAAATTCTCAGCGTCTCGGAACTTTCCGTTGAGTGGAGACTCGTTCCGGAGGTTTAAATCGTTTGTTGCTCTTTCCACCTGATCTGCCTTCATCACCATTGTTTTCAAGGATCTTCAGAAACCAAAGCTAGAGAACGACGAAGTAAACGCTTTGACTCAAGTGACCTTTTCTGTTTAAAGTTTCTCTTTCAGATCTCTTGATTCTCTTCTACGTTGGAATCTTCAATACCTGTTTCTGTTTTCGGTCTTCAATTTAGGATCGTAGTTGCTAAATATTAGCGAAGATTATGGTCGAGGATCTCGGTGTGGAAGCCAAGGAGGCTGCTGTACGTGAGGTGGCCAAGCTCTTGCCCTTACCTGAGCTTTTGCAATCTATCTCTTCAATCAAGGCCGATTACATCGCTCGTCAACAGGTTTGCCTTCTTGATTTCAATTGCTATCCGAACTGAATTGCCTTTGAAATATCGATTGCACCGAGTATCAGCTACTTCTGAGTGATACTAGTTTTGAATCGTTAGGTTCACATATGTAATGACCTTACTGGTGATTATCTTTTTTCTTTTTGCCTCAGGCGAACGATGCACAGCTTAGTACCATGGTTGCTGAGCAGGTTGAACAAGCTGAAGCTGGATTGGAGTCTCTTTCCTCATCTGAGAAAACAATCTATGAACTGCGTGATAATTTCATTTCTATAGACAAGTATGTTTTAGCTTGGCAAGAGATTGAGAAGTGGAGTTTGAATTTTGGTGTTTTCTTCCCTCTAACTTCACTTCTTGTTCCACAGGCTTTGTCAGGAATGCCAAACTTTGATTGACAATCATGACCAAATAAAGCTTCTGAGTAATGCCAGGAATAATCTAAACAAAACTCTAAAGGTAGATACGCCAGTTTTGCTCAAAAAGTTTCAGGTTCAATAATTTACTTGTAACTCACCATTATCGTTTTCTAGGATGTAGAAGGTATGATGTCAATTTCTGTTGAAGCTGCTGCTGCCCGTGACTCGCTGAGTGATGATAAAGAAATTGTTAACACTTACGAGGTATCATGAGTTATCTTCCTGTGGATACCAGGCATTTCTAACTGCCTCACGTTTTTGAGAAAGTAAGACATAACATTCCTCTTTGTTCTTCTATAGAGACTAACAGCACTTGATGGTAAACGGAGATTTGCCTTAGCAGCTGCTGGAGAAGAGGTTG
>MU106465.1:34735-46638 GCA_012274485.2 Sinapis alba
TGAGTTTTCGGTAAATTCTCTATTTACAAAAGGTTATAGTCTTTAATGTTTCATAAAATTTCTAACCACATTATTTATATGTATTAATGTATGCTTAACTCTTATAAGGGTAAATTGGCATCATTTTTAATTTTTACACATATAATTTAATAAAAATATATATATTGTCTAAATTAGTGGAATAACAACAAAAAAAATTCTATTATCTCGAGAAACAGAGACAACAAAGGATCCAAACCTCTTTGACCATCATCTTACGTAAGTGAACGATGCAACTATGCATTAAAACAAGATTGTCATAATTTTTGAATTTTTCTAAAATATGTGGGCTAACCCCTACGAAAATACTGAGTTTTCGGTAAATTCTCTATTTACAAAAAGGTATAGCCTTTACTGTTTTATAAAATTTCTAACCACATTCTTTATATGTATTAATATATGATTAACTCTCTTAAGGGTAAATTGGCATCGTTTTTAATTTTTACACAATTAATTTAATAAAATTTTATATACTGTCTAAATTAGTGGAATAACCACAAAGAAATTTCAATTCTCTCGAGAAACGGAGACAACAAAGGATCCAAACCTCTTTAACCATCATTCTACGTCAGTGAACGATGCAACTATGCATTAAAACAAGATTTTCATAATTTTTGAATTTTTTTCTTAAAATATGTGGGCTAACCCCTACGAAAATACTGAGTTTTCGGTAAATTCTCTATTTACAAAAGGTTATAGCCTTTAATGTTTTATAAAATTTCTAATCACATTCTTTATATGTATTAATGTATGCTTAACTCTTTTAAGGGTAAATTGGCATTATTTTTAATTTTTACACAATTTATTTAATAAAATTTTATATACTGTCTAAATTAGTGGAATAACCACAAAGAAATTTCAATTATCTCGAGAAACGGAGACAACAAAGGATCCAAACCTCTTTGACCATCCTCCTACGTCAATGAACGATGCAACTATGCATTAAAACAAGATTGTCATAATTTTTGAATTTTTCTTAAAATATGTGGGTTAACCCCTACGAAAATACTGAGTTTTCAGTAAATTATTTATTTACCAAAGGTTATAGTCTTTAATGTTTTATAAAATTTCTAACCACATTCTTTATATGTATTAATGTATGCTTAACTCTTTTAAGGTTAAATTGGCATTGTTTTTAATTTTTACACAATTAATTTAATAAAATTTTATATACTGTCTAAATTAGTGGAATAACCACAAAGAAATTTCAATTATCTCGAGAAACACAGAAAACAAAGGATCCAAACGTCTTTGACAATCATCCTATGTCAGTGAACGATGCAACTATGCATTAAAACAAAATTGTCATAATTTTTGAATTTTTCTTAAAATATGTGGGCTAACCCCTACGAAAATACCGAGTTTTCGTAAAATTCTCTGTTTACAAAAGGTTATAGTCTTTAATTTTTCATAAAATTTCTAACCACATTCTTTATATGTATTAATGTATGCTTAACTCTTTTAAGGGTAAATTGGCATCGTTTTTAATTTTACACAATTATTTTTATAAAACTTTATATACTGTCTAATTAAGTGGAATAACCATAAAGAAATTTCAATTATCTCGAGAAACGGAGACAACAAAGGATCCAAACCTCTTTGACCATCATCCTACGTCAGTGAACGATGTAACTATGCATTAAAACAAAATTGTCATATTTTTTGAATTTTTCTTAAAATATGTGGGCTAACCCCTACGAAAATACTGAGTTTTCGGTAAATTCTCTATTTAAAAAAAGTTATAACCTTTAATGTTTTATAAAAAATTTAACCATATTGTTTATAAGTATTAATGTATTCTTAAATCTTTTAAGGGTAAATTGGGATCGTTTTTAATTTTAACACAATTAATTTAATAAAACTTTATATATTGTCTAAATTAGTGGAATAACCACAAAAATTTCAATTATCTCGAGAAACAGAGACAACAAAGGATCCAAACCTCTTTGAAAACCATCCTACGTCAGTGAACGATGCAACTATGCATTAAAACAAGATTGTCATAATTTTTGAATTTTTCTTAAAATATGTGGGCTAACCCCTACGAAAATACTGAGTTTTTGGTAAATTCTCTATTTACCAAAGGTTATAGTCTTTAATGTTTCATAAAATTTCTAACCACATTCTTTATATGTATTAATGTATGCTTAACTCTTTTAAGGGTAAATTGGCATCGTTTTCAATTTTACACAATTAATTTAGTAAAACTTTATATACTGTCTAAATTAGTTGAATAACCACAAAGAAATTTCAATTATCTCGAGAAACGGAGACAACAAATGATCTAAACCTCTTTGACCATCATCCTACGTCATGGAACGATGCAACTATGCATTAAAACAAGATTGTCATAATTTTGAATTTTTCTTAAAATATGTAGGCTAACCCCTACGAAAATACTGAGTTTTCGGTAAATTCTCGATTTACCAAAGGTTATAGTCTTTAATGTTTTATAAAAATTCTAACCTCATTCTTTATATGTATTAATGTATGCTTAAATTTTTTAAGGGTAAATAGGCATCGTTTTTAAATTTTACACAATTAATTTAATAAACCTTTATATATTGTCTAAATTAGTGGAATTTTTCTTAAATTGTCATAAGCAACTATGCATAACCACAAAGAAATTTCAATTATCTCGAGAAACGGAGACAACAAATGATCCAAACCTCATTGACACTCATCCTATATCAGTGAACGATGCAACTATGCATAAAAACAAGATTGTCATAATTTTTGAATTTTTCTTAAAATATGTGGGCTAACCCCTACGAAAATACTGAGTTTTCGGTAAATTCTCTATTTACCAAAGGTTATAGTCTTTAATGTTTTATTAAATTTCTAACCACATTTTTTATATGTATTAATTTATGCATAACTCTTTTAAGTGTAAATTGGCATCATTTTTAATTTTTACACAATTTATTTAATAAAATTTTATATACTGTCTAAATTAGTGGAATAACCACAAAGAAATTTCAATTATCTCGAGAAACGGAGACAACAAAGGATCCAAACCTCTTTGACCATCCTCCTACGTCAATGAACGATGCAACTATGCATTAAAACAAGATTGTCATAATTTTTGAATTTTTCTTTAAATATGTGGGCTAAACCCTACCAAAATTTTGAGTTTTCGGTAAATTCTCTATTTACAAAAGGTTATAGTCGTTAATTTTTCATAAAATTTCTAACCACTTTCCTTATATGTATTAATGTCTGCTTAACTCTTTTAAGGTTAAATTGGCATCGTTTTTAATTTTTACACAATTAATTTTATAAATTTTTATATACTGCATAAATTAGTTGAATAAACACAAAACAATTTTTATTATCTCGAGAAACATAGACAACAAAGGATCCAAACATCTCTGACCATCATCCTACGTCAATGAACGATGCAACTATGCATTAAAACAAGATTGTAATAATATTTGAATTTTTCTTAAAAATTGTGGGCTAAACCCTACGAAAATATTGAGTTTCGATAAATTCTCTATTTACCAAAGGTTATAGTCTTTAGTGTTTTATAAAATTTCTAACCATATTCTTTATATGTATTAATGTATTCTTTACTCTTTTAAGGGTAAATTGGCATCGTATTTAACTTTTACACAATTAATTTAATAAAACTTTATATACTGCCTAATTAGTGGTGGAATAACTACAAAAAAATTTCTATTATCTCAAGAAACGGAGACAACAAAGGATCCAAAACTCTTTGACCATTATCCTACGTCAGTGAACGACGCAATTATGCATTAAAATAATATTTCGTAATTTTTAAATTTTTCTTTAAATATGTTCGTTAACCCCTACGAATAAACTAAGTTTTCGGTAAATTCTCTATTTACAATAGGTTATAGTCTTTAGTGTTTTATAAAATTTCTAACCACATTCTTTATATGTATTAATGTATGCTTAACTCTTTTAATGGTAATTTGGCATCGTATTTAACTTTTACACAATTAATTTAATAAAACTTTATATACTGCATAAATTAGTGGAATAACCACAAAGAAATTTCTATTATCTCGAGAAACAGAGACAACAAAGGATACAAACCTCTTTGACCATCATCCTACGTAAGTGAACGATGCATCTATGCATTAAAACAAGATTGTCATAATTTTTGAATTTTTCTTAAAATATGTTGGTTAACCCATACGAAAATACTAAGTTTTCGGTAAATATTCTATTTACCAAAGGTTATAGTCTTTACTGTTTTATAAAATTTATAACCACATTATTTATATTTATTAATTTATACTTAACTCTTTTAAGGGTAATTTGGCATTATTTTTAATTTTTACTCAATTAATTTAATAAAACTTTATATACTGTCTAATTTAGTGGAATAACCACAAAGAAATTTCTATTATCTCGAGAAACGGAGACAACAAAGGATCCAAACCTCTTTGACAATTATCCTACGTCAGTGAACGACGCAATTATGTATTAAAATAATAGTGTCATAATTTTTGAATTTTTCTTTAAATATGTGGGTTAACCCCTACGAAAATACTAAGTTTTCAAAAAATTCTCTATTTACCAAAGGTTATAGTCTTTAATGTTTTATAAAATTTCTAACCACATTTTTTATATGTATTAATGTATGCTTAACTCTTTTAAGGGTAAATTGGCAACGTATTTAACTTTTACACAGTTAATTTAATAAAACTTTATATACTGCCTAAATTAGTGGAATAACCACAAAGAAATTTCTATTATCTCGAGAAATAGAGACAACAAAGGATCCAAACCCTTTTGACCATCATCCTACGACAGTGAACGATTCAACTATTCATTAAAACAAGATTGTCATATTTTTTGAATTTTTCTTAAAATATGTGGGTTAACCCCTACGAAAATACTGAGTTTTCGGTAAATGTTCTATTTACCAAAGGTTATAGTTTTTAATGTTTTATAAAATTTCTAGCCACATTATTTATATGTATGAATGTATGGTTAACTCTTTTAAAGATAAATTGGCATCATTTTTCATTTTAACACAAATAATTTAATAAAACTTTATATACTGCCTAAATTAGTGGAATAACCACAAAGAAATTTCTTTTATCTTGAGAAACAGAGACAACTAAATATCCAAACCTCTTTGACCATCATCATAGGTCAGTATAATATGTAACTATGCATTAAAACAAGATTGTCATAATGTGTGTTAACCCCTACGAAAATACTGAGTTTTCGGTAAATGTTTTATTTACCAAAGGTTATAGTCTTTAATGTTTTATAGGACTTCTAACCACATTATTTATATCTATTAATTTATGATTAATTCTTTTAAAGGTAATTTGGCATCATTTTTAATTTTTACTCAATTAATTTAATAAAACTTTATATACTGCCTAAATTAGTGGAATAACCATAAAGAAATTTCTATTATCTCGAGAAACAGAGACAACAAAGGATCCAACTTTGAAAATTATCCTACGTCAGTGAACGACGCAATTATGCATTAAAATAATATTGTCGTAATTTTTGAATTTTTCTTTAAATATGTGGATTAACCCCTACGAAAATACTGAGTTTTCGGTAAATTCTCTATTTACCAAAGGTTATAGTCTTTAATGTTTTATAAAATTTCTAACCACATTCTTTAAGGGTAAATTGGCATCGTATTTAACTTTTACACAATTAATTTAATAAAACTTTATATACTACCTAAATTAGTGGAATAACCACAAAGAAATTTCTATTATCTCGAGAAACGGAGACAAAAAAAGGATCCAAACCTCTTTGACCATCATCCTACGTCAGTGAACGATGCAAATATTCATTAAAACAAGATTGTCATACTTTTTGAATTTTTCTTAAAATATGTGGGTTAACCCCTACGAAAAAACTGAGTTTTCGGTAAATATTATATTTACCAAAGGTTATAGTCCTTAATGTTTTATAAAAATTCTAACCACATTATTTATATGTATGAATGTATGGTTAACTCTTTTAAGGATAAATTGGCATCATTTTTAAATTTTACACAATTAATTTAATAAAACTTTATAGACTGCCTAAATTAGTGGAATAACCACAAAGAAATTTCTATTATCTCGAGAAACAGAGACAACAAAGGATCCAAACCTCTTTGACCATCATCCTAAGTCAGTATACGATGCAACTATGCATTAAAACAAGATTGTCATAATTTTCGAAATTTTTCTTAAAATATGTGGGTTAACCCCTATAAAAATACTTAGTTTCGGTAAATTTTCTATTTAACAAAAGTTATAGTCTTTAATGTTTTATAAAATTTCTAACCACATTCTTTTTATTTATTAATGTATGCTTAACTTTGTTAAGGGTAAATTGGCATCATTTTTAACTTTTACACAATTAATTTAAGAAAACTTTATATACTGCATAAGTTAGTTGAATAAACACAAAACAATTTTTATTATCTCGAGAAACATAGACAACAAAGGATCCAAACCTCTTTGACCATCATCCTACGTCAATGAACGATGCAACTATGCATTAAAACAAGATTGTAATAATTTTTGAATTTTTCTTAAAAATTGTGGGCTAAACCCTACGGAAATATTGAGTTTTCGGGAAATTCTCTATTTACCAAAGGTTATAGTCTTTAGTGTTTTATAAAATTTCTAACCACATTCTTTATATGTATTTATGTATTCTTTACTATTTTAAGGGTAAATTGGCATCGTATTTAAATTTTACACAATTAATTTAATAAAACTTTATATACTGCCTAATTAGTGGTGGAATAACTACAAAGAAATTTCTATTATCTCAAGAAACAGAGACAACAAAGGATCCATAACTCTTTGACCATTATCCTACATCAGTGAACGACGCAATTATGCATTAAAACAAGATTGTCATAATTTTTGAATTTTTCTTTAAATATGTTGGTTAACCCCTACGAAAAAACTGAGTTTTCGGTAAATTCTCTTTAGTCTTTAGTGTTTTATAAAATTTATAACCACATTCTTTATATGTATTAATGTATGCTTAACTCTTTTAATGGTAAATTGGCATCGTATTTAACTTTTACACAATTAATTTAATAAAACTTTATATACTGCATAAATTAGTGAAATAACCACAAAGAAATTTCTATTATCTCGAGAAACGGAGACAACAAAGGATTCAGACCTCTTTGACCATCATCCTACGTCAGTGAACGACGCAATTATGCATTAAAACAATATTGTCATAATTTTTGAATTTTTCTTTAAATATGTGGGTTAACCCCTACGAAAAAACTGAGTTTTCGGTAAATATTATATTTACCAAAGGTTATAGTCCTTAATGTTTTATAAAAATTCTAACCACATTATTTATATGTATGAATGTATGGTTAACTCTTTTAAGGATAAATTGGCATCATTTTTAAATTTTACACAATTAATTTAATAAAACTTTATAGACTGCCTAAATTAGTGGAATAACCACAAAGAAATTTCTATTATCTCGAGAAACAGAGACAACAAAGGATCCAAACCTCTTTGACCATCATCCTAAGTCAGTATACGATGCAACTATGCATTAAAACAAGATTGTCATAATTTTCGAAATTTTTCTTAAAATATGTGGGTTAACCCCTATAAAAATACTTAGTTTCGGTAAATTTTCTATTTAACAAAAGTTATAGTCTTTAATGTTTTATAAAATTTCTAACCACATTCTTTTTATTTATTAATGTATGCTTAACTTTGTTACGGGTAAATTGGCATCATTTTTAACTTTTACACAATTAATTTAAGAAAACTTTATATACTGCATAAGTTAGTTGAATAAACACAAAACAATTTTTATTATCTCGAGAAACATAGACAACAAAGGATTCAAACCTCTTTGACCATCATCCTACGTCAATGAACGATGCAACTATGCATTAAAACAATATTGTCGTAATTTTTGAATTTTTCTTTAAATATGTGGATTAACCCCTACGAAAATCCTGAGTTTTGGGTAAATTCTCTATTTACCAAAGGTTATAGTCTTTAATGTTTTATAAAATTTCTAACCACATTTTTTATATGTATTAATGTATGCTTAACTCTTTTAAGGTAAATTGGCATCGTTTTTAACTTTTACACAAATAATTTATTAAAACTTTATACACTGCCTAAATTAGTAGAATAACCACAAAGAAATTTATATTATCTCGAGAAACGGAGACAACAAAGGATCCAAACCTCTTTGACCATCATCCTACGTTAGTGAACGATGCAACAATTCATTAAAACAAGATTGTCATAATTTTTGAATTTTTCTTAAAATATTAGGGTTAACCCTTATGAAAATACTGAGTTTTCGGTAAATGTTCTCTTTACCAAAGGTTATAGTCTTTAATGTTTTATAAAATTTCTAACCACATTATTTTATTTTATTTTTTTGATCAAACTAACCACTTTATTTATATGTATGAATGTATGGTTAACTCTTTTAAGGATAAATTGGCATCATTTTTAAATTTTACACAATTAATTTAATTAAACTTTATAGATTGCCTAAATTAGTGGAATAACCACAAAGAAATTTTTATTATCTCGAGAAACAAGTACAACAAAGGATTTAATCCTCTTTGACCATCATCCTATGTCAGGGAACGATGTAACTATGCATTAAAACAAGATTGTCATAATTTTTAAATTTTTCTTAAAATATGTGGGTTAACCCCTACGAAAATACTGAGTTTTTTGTAAATTCTCTATTTACCAAAGGTTATAGTCTTTAATGTTTTATAAAATATAACCACATTCTTTATATGTATTAATGTATGCTTAACTCTTCTAAGGTAAATTGACATTGTTTTTAATTTTTACACAATTAATTTAATAAAATTTTATATACTGCCTAAATTAGTGGAATAACCACTAAGAAATTTCTATTATCTCTAGAAACGGAAATAACAAAGGATCCAAACCTATTTGACAATCATCATATGCCAGTGAACGATGCAACTATGCACTAAAACAACATTGTCATAAATTATGAGTTTTTTAAAAAATATGTGGGTTCACCCTTACGAAAATATTGAGTTTTCTGTAAATGTTCTATTTACCAAAAGTTATAGTCTTTAATGTTTTTTATTAAATTTCTAACCACATTCTTTATATTTATTAATGTATGATTAACTCTGTTAAGGGTAAATTGGCATCGTATTTAACTTTTACATAATTAATTTAATAAAACATTATATACTGCATAAATTAGTGGAATAACCACAAATAAATTTATATTATCTCGAGAAACGGGTAAATTGACATCGTTTTTAATTTTTACACAATTAATTTAATAAAACTTTTTATACTGCCTAAATTAGTAGAATAACCACTAAGAAAGTTCTATTATCTCTAGAAACGAAAATAACAAAGGATCTAAACCTATTTGACCATCATCCTATGTCAGTAAACGATGCAACTATGCACTAAAACAAAATTGTCATAAATTATGAGTTTTTTTTAAAATATGTGTGTTAACCCCTACGAAATATTGAGTTTTCGGTAAATTATATATTTTTAAAAGTTATAGTCTTTAATGTTTTATTAAATTTCTAACCACATTCTTTATATTTATTAATGTATGCTTAACTCTGTTAAGAATAAATTGACATCATTTTTAACTTTTACACAATTAATTTAATAAAACATTATATATTACCTAAATTAGTGGAATAACCACAAAAAAAAATTCTATTATTTTTAGACGTCATTCCACCATTCCGCATGGTAAAATCTCTTTTCATTTGTCTGAAAACAGAGTGATGCTATTTAGCCTATTACAGAAGTTCAAAATGATTTATGTCAAGAACTATCATCTATCACAAACTTTAAAGAGGTTTTGTAAGCTTCTTGGTGCAAATTTCAATCTCATTGCTTCTTTTACATTGCAAAACTAAGAAACAAAACTTAACTACAGAGCACTTTAACTCGTCTTTTCGTTAATAATAATGAAGTGTGTTTTTTTAAATTCAATCTGCACAACATGACAACCAAATCGTCGTGTTAACGAGTCTTGATTACTGAATTAATTGAATATATTTACAGGAACGTATCAAATTTAGTGAATCACTTTGATTCCTACGGCATTGATGAGAGCGTAGTTAACCAAGTCTTTGCCTCCATTTTCTTGAGTAGCTCCGGGAAAAAAAGTTCCATTACAAACTGCAAAGACAAATAAAACATTCTCAAAACCAAAAGAAGAAAGGGACCTAACAGGGGAACAGTGTGGAACAGCAACCTTTGCATTCACGAGGACAGTTGTTGCCACGTTGATGAGTGATTGCTTCGTTTAAAGCAATCTGAAAGGAACATGACTTCTCCACTTCTTCAGAATCTTCTTGAGTTTCTTGAAGCCAACACCAGGTAAGGTAGATTCTTCTTCTCCTTCTGTTCTTGCTCATGTACTCCTCATACTTCTTACAAAACTTCATTTTTCACAATCTCCCAGCCGGTTATGAGTGAAAATCAAATCAACAAAACACACACACAAGAAAAGGTTATTAGTTATCTCTCTTTGATAGTTTAATTCAATGTATTTTTTGGATTAAAGCTAAATTTTAAATATTTTCATAAATAAAAGTATTATCATACAAAATATTTTCAGATTTAAAACTAAATTTTAATTAATTTCCCAAATAAAAATATAAACAATACAAAATGTTTTAAGTTTACAAATTTTAAATTTTATTAAAATTATTATTATTAACTAAACAATATATTTTTATTTTGGAAAAAGACAAAGTGCAAACACTTGGCTTATTTTTCAACATATTGAAATTCATTCACACTACGAAGAAAACATGTTAAACATCACACCGCTAACGGACCATAAGGACTGGATGTTGCAGCTTGGTTTGTTTTCAATATAATGAAATTCATTCACAATACGAAAAAACATGTTAAACATTTACACCTCTGACGGACCATAAGGACTGGATGCAATAGCTTAGTTTGTTTTCAACAAACCGAAGTTTTTGCACCTTGTCTTTTTCCAAAATAAAAATATATTGTTTAGTTAATAATAATAATTTTAGTAAAATTCAAAATTTGTAAACTTAAAACATTTTGTGTTGTTGATATTTTTATTTGGGAAATTAATTAAAATTTAGTTTTAAATCTGAAAATATTTTGTATGATAGTATATTTATTTGTGAAAATATTTAGAATTTAGCTTTAAAATAAAAAAAAAATGAAAAAATGAGTCTTCAAAAAAAAACCTGGGAAGCCTTGTTCCGAAGTCCATATGTTCTTGGCCAAGAAGAGATATATATCCTCTTCTCAGGCGACTCTTAGTCGTAATCGCGTCATTTTCTTCGCCGGGTGACCGGATAGGCTCTGAGATGCTTTCCTTGTAGAAACGAGATACAGCGAAAAGCACAAGGCACAAAGTAATTCCAAGAACAAGTATCTCTTTTATTAGAAATCTCTTACACAATCTCTTACAGACTTGTTTGATCCGAATTACACAACTCGACACGGATCGATTCCTAACACACCCAACTTGCTTGACTCAACACCTGTTGATCAAGTCTCCCAACCCTCAGCAATGAAACCCCAAAACCCCTTTTGTGTTTCTCTCTGAGAATTACAATCAAAAGCCCTGATTCTAAAACTAGGTAAAAACCAAAATATATATTAAATAATCTTTTCCTATTATCTAATATATTATTTCCTATATTTTAGCATCACAAAATCTTCCAATTTCGTCAACTAAACATATGGAAATATCCCACAATATCACATCTTGACGTTTCCTTTTTATTCTCCGAAGCATGTGTAACACATTTCTCTTCATGTGTAACACATGTTACGAACCATAACTTCACCACTGCAGCAGCCTACCAAGCTCCAATTTCTTGAGCTTACATT